>OW052221.1:137029899-137194899 GCA_932526605.1 Nephrotoma flavescens | reverse complement strand
TGTCAGCTGCGTACTTGGCAGTAATCCAAAATGCACTCAAAGGGTTTTAATATAAAAATAACTGATTTTCGTTAATATCTCACAAACTAATGAGTTTCATGGTCATTGAAGATCACCAAGAAACGCCCTCCTCCCTAATTATCAAAAAGATAGGCATTTATTAAAAAAAAAAAACTCACCCTGTATTACATTTCTTTCATCAAAAGAGTTAACAATTTTCTTGAAATCAAAAATCTCGGTTAAAAACCCACAAAATTTTGATTGAATTGTAAAAAGTAATAAAAATTTTATTATTTCAAATTACTATTTGTTCTCATTTTCCAAGCAATATGTTTACATGGTAATTTTTGATTTAGACAACCATAATAATAAAAACACGCAAGTTAAAACGAATGGGTGAAAATATCAATTGAAAGGAGGTTTGAAACAATAGTTACACAAAAAACATGTTCCACATGATTATGATGGTGATTTGATTTAAATTTTCATCTAATCGATCAAAAACGAAAAACAATGTGATATTGTAGAATTGACATTAAGTGTATTATGAAGTTTATGTGAAAAAGGGTTTACGTTTTATATTAGAAGGGATGATTTTTTTATTTTCCCATAGAATTTTAATGAGTGTATACCGTTAAACTATATTTGACGGAATTGAACACATCAACATTTTGCGCCATGATTAAATCTCCTGGTAAGAATTTGTTCGATCGATCATTGTCCATAACGGTTTAAACAAAACTGAACAAAATCCCGCCGATAATTGACGTTTTAACCAAAATGACTCTTAAATAATTGTGGGGTTTTCTCTTATCAGTATCGTTTACTATCTCTAAATGAAACTAATTAAAAATGTATGTAACCTTAAAAGAATTTACACACATTCCATTTCTGTTTGATTAAAATGATTTCCCTGCATCACTAGTTTATATTGTGCATCCCCATTTTTCTTCAAAAAAGATCAAAATCACTTTGTGTCATAAAACTGATTAAAGGAAAGTACGAATCATAATTTTACTTAGATTGTTGGTAGCATGTAAATAGAACGAACAAAAAAAAAATTGTGACAGATATTACAATATACGACCAATTCAAATTCTTCCGCATCAATACGAGATGAAGAAAATTCGGTTTAGTATATTTTGAATATTATTCCCGCAAAGAAATTATGTTTTCCCGTTTCCTGGTGCCACGGCGTAAGTACCAACAAAGATTTAACACAATTTTTGTTTTTGTTGGGTGGCAATGTAAAAATATTATAAGAAAAATGATTAAATAAATGAATTTATTTTTATTGTTATTGTTATTACTATTTCTATTAAAATATGTATATTTTGGTATACACCGAGTATTACGCAAAAATAGACCTGGACGGAGGAGGGCAAATGAAATATGTACGAGTGTATGTACAGCGGAAACGAGTAATCAGATTTTTCTTCTTTTGTTGTTTTGAACACTTTTGTAGAGGGTGACAAAACCTCATGAAAAAATTCGGTACAATTTAATTCCATTTTTATGTCTTTTAACCATTTAAACCGGGGACCGTTGTGAAGTGTTCACACATTTATTACATTTTATTATTTTACCTGCAATTTTCCGAAAAGTTGTAGTTTTCATTGAGAAACAGAATTGGTTTTGTTTCTTGTGATTTATAGTGCGCTCATAGAGGAGTAGAACAAAAATAAATTTTTCGAATGAAATGTAGGTAAGTAGAGTGAGTTCAAAAAAATAACGGGATTTGTTTGCTGGTATTCTTTTTCTTCCCTACCCTTTCCTTATGCGGTCTGAACTAGGATTGTTTAGTTATTCAGATTTACCCACTCCAACTCTGAGTCTTACCGACGAACGATGACCGCCGGATAATTAATTTCTGTTAACATGATCTCCGGTCTTCTTACATACAAGCAAAGAGTACAACAAATATGGAATGTAATACCCTAAGCAAGTATGCTGATCAAGCTATAGACTCTTCTCGTTGCTTAACCCATTTCGACTAAGCTCCAAATTACTAAGCTCCTAATTGCCTGAACTCCGTGAAAAATTAAGATAAATTGACTAATTTACAGCTAAGCTGCAAGAAGAATTTAGAATTTTAAAGAAAGAAAATGAAGGATTCAAAAAACTAGTTCAAACACATAGCATTTGGGACGACATCCATTAATCCATTCCATACAAATGAATAAAAGTTAGAAAGAAACAAGTTAGCTCTTAAATCGGAATAAAATCCAAGCACGAATGGGAAAGCTCAATATTCTCCAGAATCGGCAGAAATTTTATCATAAATTTTAAAAGAGGTTTCTAGAAGCCAGTTCATCGACAATAACTGGTTCCAGAACAACAACCAGCTAAACCAAAAACAAAAAAAACATCCACCGATTAATGTCGTTGGATTTTGGAACCAAATTATTCCACTTTACACCCAATTATGAAAATAGTTACGGTAGACGTGTATAAAGGTGTATCTATAAATAATATTAGAACAAAGCCTAGGTTTCAGTGGTTTTAGGTTTCAGTGGTTGACACTTAGGCCATTTTTGGCCCATTGTGATACCACGCGTTCACGCCACATCATTAACCCATTCACCTACTCACACAACTACAGTATACCACCTGCACATTGCAAGCTCCATGTCAACCTGTACATTGACATGGACGGTGGGTCGGCGCTGAATTCAGTACTCCATCAAAGGGTCTTAGTTGTGTTTATTAACATCACCAGTTGTAGTCGATGATGAAAATTCGATTTGCATCTAGCCTCTGATGGGATTCGAAACCAGTACCTCCCGGTCCAAGTGCCGAAGCTTTAACCACTGCACCACTTGTCCGGTCTAGAACAAAGCCTAATTACTCGCATCAATGGTTAGCTTATACAATGCCATAAATGATTGTCAAAACAAACTTATGGCTATAGAGGTGTCCTGAGTAAAATTATTAATGATTTCTGCGTAAAAATTATTAAGAATTTCAAGGTTGAAATAGAAATTGCTGTAGACATCATTAAGAAAGAAAAATCGAAACAGAACAAAGAGTTCAAAACAAGAAAAGTGGGCTTAAAATAGATATACTCACTTAATAGCAAAGAAGAAAAAGTAAAAGATATTGCAGTGCAAAGAATGCCATGGTTTTTTGACATTGAAAACCAATTTTTGTATTGTTTTTACTTCATCCTCACATCTTTGACATTTTTTTAAAAAATTAAAAAAGAAAGTATTAATCATCCAATGGATTTAATGTCCTTTTAAGGTCAATTAATACTCCTCTTTTCATTCACGCACACACCCACCCATTCACCTACTCACACAACTACAGTGTACCACCTGCACATTTCAAGATCCATGTCAACCTGTACATTGACATGGACGGTGGGTCGGCGCTGAATTCTGCACTCCACAGAATTTCATAGTTGTGTTTATTATCATCAGCGTTCGTAATTGATGAAGAAAATTTGCTTTACATCCTGCCTCTGGTGGGATTCGAACCCAGTACCTCCCGCTCCAAGTGCCGAAGCTTTAACCACTGCGCCACTTGTACGGTCATTTTAAATATTGTTTGCTGTTTTGTAGGCTGGCCACATCGGCACATAAGGCACACGAAAAGCGCGTCTTTCGTTGCAATTTCTCATTAATTCGACAAAATTGGCATGATTTCTTGCACATTGATATTGCACTAGTATACTTGGTGGTGGTCCTCTATTCTGGATAGATGCCTCAATAAAAGATTCGAAAACTTCCCGATTGCCTTCGGATTATTCATTCTTTCCTGTATTTTCGGATTATTCATTCTTTCCTGTCATTTACATTTTTGTAGAAGATAAATGATGCTAACGCTGCTACATCTAAGATACTAACTTACAGTTTTATTCTCCTAGCATTTGGTCCATTCCGTTAACCCTTCCTTGGTTCATATTATAAAACACAATAGCGTCTGATACCAACGACTTCATTATCGTAGTGAACCGATGAAAGCAAAAGAGCAGCTTTATTTTCGGTAAAACCGAAAACTGTTGAATGCACTGCGGGCGGCTGCAGTCTGCTAGTAACTCTTTTGGAATGTATTTTCTATTCTTCCGTAGAGTTCCAACAATAACCAAGCCCTTCAACCAACATGTCCAACCCCTGGAATTATATTTTTTGGTGAATTCGAGGAGCACTCTTTCTCGTTGGTTGCTTGAAGGATAACCGGTACATGGCTCACAGGCCCACCTTATTTTCATCCCATATCTTCCTGGTTTGGATGGAATGTATTGAGTTAATCTCGTATTTCCTCTGTATGAGAAGAGCTGCTCGTCAACTTATTGATTCCGCCGGTGTATATGCGGCTTATAGATTGCCGTTTAACATTGCCCAGATGTCACGTATGACTGTGGCTGCTGCTTTGCCTATTTGTTGCCGCTCAAATCGAGTTTTTTGATCACCAAATCTAAAATCGTAAAATCAGTTGATTGACATCGTTGCTCTAAACAAGAAATCGTTGTTCGTTTTCCACAACTCTCTTGGATTTTATGACGGATCACGTGAGTCATGTCAAACAGTTATGATATTTTTGTTCAATATTATTTGACATTTCATCATAGAAAGATTTAGCCCGACACAGCGTCTACAAATTATTCAGTTGTATTACGAAAATCAGCAATCTACGAGGAATGTATTTCGTGCGCTTAGGGAACTTATGGTCCACATAATCGACCTACCGAATGCACAATTCGCTATACCATCGAAAAATTTGAAATCTAATTTTTATTATTGCATAATACGCGACCAAATAGACCACATCCAGCACTTAGCGAAGAAAATATAGCGGCGGTAGCTGAGGTGCACGCGATGACCGTGATGAACCGTTCTCAATATAGCTTCACTTGTTGTGTGCAGCAACTTGCCGTATGTACGTAACGATCTTGGTTTAAAAACATACAGCAGATGCAGCATACGACAGATATAATATATTTCACCTCATTTCTGAAGCACGCTTCAGTAGGTTTCTCTCCTCACTCTCTCCCAGTACTGAACCGATATTAACCGATATTTTTAATGAATTTAAAACCAAAACGGTAACGATTATAATTATAGATAGAAGGTCAAACGTATCCGGAACATAATTTTCAAACGGTTCAGTTCATCGCTCTTTTGGTTCCCTCTTTAAATTTCTGTTATAACACTTAAATGTTGTATCTAAAATTAAAGCTTCTGCTCCAGAATCGCATAATAATTATGTTTTAAAATGAAAATGTAATATCATTTCAAAATGGAGTGGAGCTTGATTATGAATTGGAGTTATATAAGTTACCGAAACTCGTAAATGTGCTTACCGGAACGTTATTAATTTTGGTTTGACTGTGCTCATATGCCACACCTGAAATCGCACATCATCCGTAATCAAACTATAAATTATCTACGACAATACTATTATCTTATTAACTAGATTCCATTTTTTCAAAATCGTCGTAGAAACTGTAATTAGAATCGTTCAAATATGCAGGATGAAGTCTCGCTATATTTTATTTAATGCTACTTGAATGTTTCGATACCGACGTACCACCAAAATGTTATTTAAAACTGTTGGTGCAAATCGTCAAATTTGGCAGATAATTAGGTGAGAAAGACGACTAACTGGCTTACCAGTTTGGGGTTATATTTTGGAGATCAGAATTATATTATTGTACAAAAAAACAATAAAATTTCTATGACTATTACCACATTATCACTATAGTTCATTGATCATGCATGTATATTATTCACACATTCGTTCGCACTAATTAAATGTCGGAATCGAAATACTGCATACGCAACGTGGCGTATATACCGCCGCATAATTACAAAATTTTGGAAAAGTTTATTCGATACTTAGTTGAACGAAAACACGCAGCTAAATAAAAGATGAAACGCAGCTAGATAAAAAAATTCATTTCATATCGTCTTAACATTAGATTGCCCAAAGAAGCCATTTTTACTGCTTTAGTAAACAAATAATATTTATAATGATGCAAAAGTACTTTTTTTTATTTTCACAGTGTAGTAAATGTTCTTCATTATACTTAATATTTATAATAACATATTATGTATATAACTTTAAATATTTTAAAGAATATTAAAAATTAGTTTGAAATTAATTTTTAATATTTTTTCAAAGCAATCATTTTGACTGCGTTTGGGCATTATAAGTATATACTAATTTTCAGTCTTTCTAGTGTCAAAAAGCACTTGTTACTTTTGGTGAGAGAATGCGTTACAATAATACAAGATTCTTCTCGGCTTACCACAGATACGTGGCGATAAATACTATTAAAAATATTGCCGCTACTTTAAACAAGTTATATTTTTTCTACTGAATGAGCCATCAAATCAAGCCGTTTGGTAGTGCTGCATTGTACGTCGAAACGGCCACTATCTGTGTTTCTTCATCGTTTATCACCGCTAAACGCCATATTCGCAAAGAAAAATTTATTTTGGTAAGTGACTAACAAAAGCTTTGCTCTGTAATTTTCCATAAAGAATAAAATATTTTTAAATTACCTACAAGTATTGTCTTTTCGGTGGCCGCTATTGTGCTCGATGTTACACAATCAAGTACACACTATATAAGAAAATTTTATAGATTTTACTACGAGCCCACATTGGATTCTACATATCCATATAAACAAAAGAAACATTATTCAAATTTTTTAATCAAGTGATTCAAAAATATTGCTACTCGCGTGCTTTCACAACCACATTTAAGTGGTGACTGACCTAATGTCTTTATTTATAAATAATAATAATAAAACAAATCCTGTAAAAAATTTAGTGTTTTATTTCCACGGCAATCCTATTTTTAGAAAGAGAATCGAAAGAGACACATATTGAGATTTAAAACCATATCGTAATACAACAACAACATTTATAAAAGATTATTATTTATTCATTTTCCAAGTCGATTTTCACACAGTTTAAAGTATTTTATTTAAACGTACTCTTAACTAATTAATATTTAAACTTTTCTGCGTTTACCCGTACAAAAATATTATAAAAGCTTATGGTTTAAATATACTTAAAATGAAAAATAAACTAAAATGTATTATATCCCGTATTTTAAGTTTAGTGAAAAAAAAGCTCGAATAGGGAGGCTCTATTTATCTAGATGGCGCTGATACTACCTATGGGCATAGGGCTAAATACATAGATAGGTTTCAGTGGTTTGACACTTAGGTCAATTTTGGCCCAATGTGATACAACGCATTCACGCCATATCATTAACCCATTCACCTACTCACACAGTTACAGTATACCACCCGCACATTGCAAGCTCCATGTCAACCTGTACATTGACGTAGACGGTGGGTCGGCGCTGAATTATGCACTCCATCAGAGGGTCTTAGTTGTGTTTGATAATATCACCGATTGTAATCGATGCATACATAGTATTTAAGAAAAATAATACTCGAAAAAATTTCAAATAAAATAAAACAATTGAAGTTGACGAAATTTCGATTTTTTTCTTGTGATATTTATTTTAAGAAAGCTCTCTCTTTCTCTCTCTAGCTTTGACATCCCATGAAGGTATCTTGCCGCCTGCACTTTGGTCCTCCATCCGTCTCGATCCATCGCTCTCATACTCCAGTTTCGACATCCTAAAAAAACTCGTCTTTCTATAACTACTTCCCGAAAATTTATAAATAGTCATATAGAAATTGTCCGTCCTTTAAATCTTGTGAAATGTTTAAAAGAATAGCAAAGCAACCGTTGTGCTTACAGTGTTAGTAGTAAATATAATATATTTATGCATAACTAAAATTTCTATTTAAACTCATAATTTCTTGAATATAAATATAACCCTTTTCTTATATTTAAAACATATTTTATGGCAATACACACAATACAACATAAACATTATTGCTCAACTAAACAAATTAAATTTCAGTATCCTCAATTAATTTTCTTATTTATTATTGCTGGTATTGAAATTTTCATCTAAAATGTTTTTCTCTCCGATATTGTCTTGTAACATAAAAAATAATTACGCTTATAAATTTACATAAATTTTGAATGCGTCTAGAAAAAAACTAGTCTGTAAGTATTCTATACAAGCAATAATTGCCTTTAATAACTAATTTAAAACTATTTAAAATTATTGTTCTACAGTTAACCATATCGTCTTATATTCCATTATTGTTAGTGCAAAACGGACCACAAGGATATTTTTATGTTAATGTACGAGTATCTCGGAATAATACAAAAAACTATATCAATTTATTTTAAAATGACCCAAGGGTCATATTTAAAAAAGTATACTCTTATATTTTAATAAACTTAATTTACTAAAACTATTATCATTATAATTTAACCCTAATGTGTTTTATCCGTTTTTTTTTGTACTTTCATCAACAGGTAAGGATGTGAACAGGAAGTATTTTATATACCGTGTTTTTAATCAAATTGAAATAAATAAATTCAATTTATTTTTTTGGGTGTTTGTTCGGAATATTAATTTGAAATTTATTATCTTAAAATATGGCGAGTTTGATAAAAAAATTCTTCGGAGATGTTAAAATACCCCGAAGGGATTTATGCAGAAAAAAGGATGTTGAAATTTTATTAATTTATTGTTATTGTAATAATAGCAAAACGGACATTTTTTAGTAGTTCCGGTTGCACATTTACAAAACACGTTTTTGGACGTAATGATGTGAGAAAATTGATTTGCAAATTATTTCTGTTATACATACGGGAAAATTAACTGGTTGGGTACCCCGGTTTGGTAAAGAGCAATGAATTTTAAATAGGTAACAAAAGGACCACAATTCTGATGTTACACCGAATAAAATATTAACTATAATGAAGTTAAAATGATACTGATATGAATATTTAATCAGTTAAATAAATTATAAAATAATAATTGTAATGGGCAGCATCCAGCCAGCTACCGAGGATGTGAGGTTGCCAAGCAGCTACAAAAAATGAGAGATCAGGCACGCAAACCACCTCTAAGTTATCCAAACAAGAATCGAGCAAGAAATGAATCATATATGCGTAGGGAGAATTATACATATTCACAGGCCGCTTCAAATTCGAAAGAAAATGAGGCGAACGGTACCGAAAATTTCAAAAACACTGTCCAAGCAATTCTAAAAAGCCTTGATGAACAGAATAAACTAAATAAGCTAATTCTGAATCGACTTAACCTACTGGAAATACCAAGTTCCAAAATAGTTAAAAATAAATAATGTCTGCAATACATAGTTCAACTCATAATTGCGGAGCAGAATCCAGACATCAAAACTACTCATTAAGAATAGCCATATGGAATGCAAACGGATTAACACAACACCTAGAAGAATTAGAACTATTTCTAAATACAGAGAAAATTGATATATGCTTAATATCAGAAACACATTTTACCAGCAGCTCCTATGTATCAATCCGGAGATATACTTGTTACCATACCACACATCCTGCAGAACGAGCAAGAGTAGGGTCTATAATAGGGATTTATTAGGGATAATATTAAACATCACGAAGAATTAAAAATAGATAAGAATCCATACAAGTAACCACCGTAACGGTTAAATTTGGTCATCACAACACCTGTAATATATCTGCAATATATTGTCCCCCACGGTATAACCTAAAAAAAGAAGACTACATTACCCTGTTCCAGAAATTAGGTTGTAACTTCATTATCGGAGGTGATTTTAATGCAAAAAACACCTTCTGGGGTTCAAGACTAACCTCTCCAAAAGGCAAGGAATTACTTGCAGCTGGCCAATACTCGAACTGTGAATTTTTCTCAGGAGGGAAACCAACGTACTGGCCAACAGATCCTCACAAAATCCCAGACCTTATAGATTTCTACATCACTAAAGGCATATCGGAACGCAACATCTTCTTAAAAAATGATGAAAGTCTAATATCTGATCATTCTCCTGTTATTATGACGGTTAGTGAAAATGTAATAGAAAAAACAAATTCACCACAACTAATAAACAACAAAACAAACTGGAAATTGTTTAAGCAGTTAGTAGAGGAAAAAATAGAACTTCAAGTGCCAATCAAAAGTGAATATGAAATAGAAGAGGAACTAGACCGGCACATTGATGTCATACAATGGTCGGCTTGGGAATTCACCCCCAAATTATCATTCAGGAAATAAAACTCCGTTATTTACCCAATAGAAGTAAGAGAATTAGTGCAAGAAAAATGAAAAGCCCGAAAGAAATGGCAAAATACGCGTGCGCCGCAAGATAAAATCACTAAACAACTTGTACATCAAACTTAAGGTAAGGTACTCATAAAAGCAGTGAAAAATGAAACAATTGGAAAATATCTTTGTTCTCTAGCCCCAACTAAAGATACCGACTATTCCCTCTGGAAAGCAACAAAAGGGTTAAAACGACCAAAAACGCAGATCCCCCCAATCAAAACAAACGATGGGAATTGGGCTAGAAATGCGAAAGATAAAGCGGACCTGTTTGCTGAACATCTTGAAGAAACATTTCAACCTCTAGGTCAGCAGACCAGTTACGAAAACACTGCTAATACGCCCAGAATATCTGATTTCGAAGATATCAGGCCTGTAACATTGAAAGAACTAAAAGCTGAAATTAAGAACATAAAAGTTTAGAAAGCTCCTGGTTACGATCTGATAACAGGGCAAATAATAAAGGAGCTCCCTGAAAAGGGACCCGTAAATTACTGCACATAATCAATGCGATCCTATGCAAAAAAGGTTTGCTCTGGTATCCTCTTAGATGTGGCACAGGCCTTCGATAAGGTATGGCACAGAGGTTTACTCTTCAAACTACATGGAGATTTACCAAAACAATATTATATGATTTTAAAATCATACATAGAGAATCGCCACTTTCGGGTGAAATATGAAGATGAATATTCCGAGCTAAAAAAGATTTCGGCAGGAGTCCCGCAGAGTAGTGTTTTTGGACCGATTCTATACCCACTCTACACCAGAGATTTACCTCATTTAAACGATGCTACCGTTGCAACATTTGCTGATGACACTGCATTTCTCTCAATAGGAGACACTGTCGAAGAACCGACAACGAAACTTCAAGAAGCATGTGACAAAATCATAAAATGGACAAAACTGAGGCGTATCGGGCTCAATGAATCGAAATCCACGCATGTGAATTTTACTAATCTAAAGTCAGTTACAAACCTGTAATCATTAACGGTCAGCAGATTCCGTATGCAAATAAGGCTAAATATCTATGGATGACCTTAGTTACCAGGCTCAGATGGAAAGAGCACGTTAAAAATAAAAAAGAAGAACTTAATATCAAATATCGAAAAATGTATTGGCTGCTCGGGGAAAGCTCGGAATTGTCAACCGAAAATAAATTGCTATTATATCAACAGGTGCTAAAGCCTGTATGGACTTACGGAATACAGCTCTGGGGCTGTACAAAGAAAACCAACACTAAAATAATACAAACTTTTCAAAACAAAGTACTACGTGGTATAGTTAACGCTCCGTGGTACATTAGGAATTATGACCTTCATAGGGATCTAAATATACCGACGGTCTAAGAAGAAATAAAAAAACTTGCAGTAATACATGGACAACGTATTTATCAACACGTAAATGAAGAGCTTCGTGGTATGTTGAACACTTCCCATGCAGTAAGACGATTGCAAGGAACGAAACCAATTGAATTAATGGATTAAGGCCACCAAAGCAAAGACTACTTCAGTAAATAGCCTATAAATGGAGCCGGCCAATGGGCGTCATCTCATTCACAAGTGACTAAATTAAGGAACAAAAATTACTAGATGAATTGTATCAGTGTCTTCTATAGTACTGGCCTCTTACAACAACTAATGACGAAACTCTAAGTCGACAGTTCAACATATATTATCTAGGCGGCAGCAAAATTAGAAACATGAAAAATTACTTTAAAAAAAATCAGTCTCTCTAAATCAGTCAAAGTAGGAACACGTTCATTTTATACTAAATTTGTTTTACATGTGGATTTTATTACTCTCTAAACTCCAATTTTCACCGTATCACATGGACGAATTATTTGTGTTGTTGTTATATAAAACAAATGAAAAAAAAAAAAATAAAACGAGAATTATTACATAGTGATAATAATAGTAATAGTGTGGTGTTTGGAAAAACTCGATGTGCCAAGTTTTAACTTTTTTATCGTAAATAGTGTAATATATATAGTATAATTTTTGTGTTATTAAGACGGTGTAGAATTTGAATTTTAGGTAAGTAAAAGAATTATGTGGTTATAAATATAATTAATGTGATTAATTAGTAGAATAAATATAAAATGATTTGTTGTATCAGTTCTGGTGATTGGTGAATTTTGCGTCAAACATCCATTACAATTTTGTTTTGTGATGTATAGGTAGATTTTAAGTAGATCTCTTGATATTATTAGTAATATGGTTTTAAGACTTTTTAATGTGAATATTATAAAAATCAAGTAAATATAAAATTAGACAAGGAATGTTAAAGAAAATATAGATTAGAATTGTGTTCCCGCGCAACAATCAAACTTTTTGCATGCAAAATTTTTATATAGTGACAACAATTAAAAAATTGTTAAATAGCGCTGGTTAGCATTTTACTATTCCGGTTACGTCTGGGGATCTGTTAAAAAATGTTGCCGAAAAATATTTTTTTCAAATATGCCATCCTGAAATTTTTATATGTGCTGAAGCAAAACTCGTAAAAATTGAATAAACGTCTCCTTGTCCAAATTATAGGATATCCTTTGTGATTTACCCAATCGTTTAAAAAATTAGTTAGATTAATTTCCACGTCGATCAATTCGGTTAAACACTTAATAGAATTCTCTTTAGATATGAATGCAGATTTCAGAGAAGCTTGAAATGTAACAGTTCCGGTGACATGTTCAATCATTGGATATATTGCGGCACTCTTATGATAAGCAGGTTCTCGTGCCACAAAATCTAAGGTTGAGTATTCTTTAACTATGACATCGTGTAAATTCTCAAAAGTGATAATATCCTGGATGTTAGCTTTTAATATCCAAAGAATTGTGTTGGCCAAAAAAGATAACATCCTTTTGAATCATCCGTTTCATTCCAAATGCCGTTAAATTGATCACCGATTGCTGTACTGATCAAATTGAAACCGATGAGCGCACCGCTTGGATCAATTCGATTAAAAAACGTGGCTTCGTCGACCAGAATAAATCCTAATTTCTTATAGATCGGTGAATTATTAATTGAAATAATATCTAGTTTGAGATAGGTATCGTACAGTAAAAATAATTTTCATATTCCGAAAATAGTTTTCCAAACATAAAATCTATGTTAGAATTAGTTAACCAGATTAGTTTTTATTGGGCGCTGCTTAAATTTGCCGAGTACAAAACCAAATAATTTAGGCGATGTGATTGGAGTTATTTCGAATGTTGTAGTAATTTGGTTAGCATTCTTGTTTATAGTACTGGTGCCAGGCGTGTTCGTAACTGCTGTGAAAATCGAATCGTGCGTAATTTTGAGCTCAAACATTGAACTAGTACGAGTACAGCTCATAAGTGGGAAACCAAATTGAGAATATTAATACAGCCAGCACTTCTTCCTTTGTACACTTGTATAATCTGGTTGATCTCTTAATCAATGTAATATCAATTTTAATTATTATTAAATAAACAGCAAATATAATTTTAACATTCGTCGCCTCACGGAATTTGGCATAATGATAAAAATGGTTTATTGTCAAAATGTCATAATCTCATTTTTTTTTAATTTTGTCTGTTTTCTCTCACATAAGCATTGTTTATTGTTTTTTTATGTACACAGTGATTTTGTTGAATTTGGTTATAGGTATTTTCTTAGAAAAATTAAACAAATCACGACCAAAAAGCTAATTTAAAATTTAGACATCAAGTCTTTATTAAGTATTATACTATAATCCTTAATCCTTATTTCATTAAAATGTTTATTCAAAAATATACAAATGAGAATATGGTATACAGGATACACAAAATATAAAGAAAATTATTATATAATTGCTGTGTTTTTTTATTAGCGCCCGATAGCTGTATCCGGAGCAGCCAATTTTCTATGCCAAAACTTATATTTAGCGCGCTATTATTGCATGTAATTAATTTATTTAACTCTAAACTAAAATTTTTCATTCAACTTTTTAATTAAAAATATATAAAAAAATATCTTGGCTCACTTATTTATCGGGAGCCGCTATCGGGAGCACTATCCATTTCAGGGTGAAACTTTAAATTTCCCTTGTTTTGTACAACCCTTAAATAAAATAAAACTTCAAATTTTGACGTATGTCAATTTTTTTTTTATTTTGTATTCGTTTAGAAAAATGTACGAAATTCTTTTTAGTAAAAAATAATTTTGTTTTAAAAAAATTTATAAAAAAAAAAATATTAAATTTATAATATAATTTAATTTTTATTAAAATTAAAGTACGCACGTGATCAAATTATTTAGCCGCATTCGTACGATGTATTGTTGCGACGGGGTCAGACCGATAACCATCGATTTTTGGAAATTGTACAATTATCATATGTAGAAAGTCGGGACGTGATCTAAATGCTATCGATGTGCTATCACAATCCACAATTTGCAATTTTGGACGAATGTACGAGCGCCGTTTCGGTCGATGTCGAAGGATGCATGTAGCAACAATGCCGAAAATCAGGAATCACATTATTCACCGTATCCCATCGTAAATCACTATGGAAACACCATGATTACTTTTTACAATTCGAAGGACGTGGCGGTTATGAATTTGGGCCAATCAGTGGAGCAAAAGACGAGCGTGGGAAAATTTTCCGGTGGAAGAAGAACAATTTTAATTGCCTAATTTAATTTAAATTTATATCACTGTAAAATTTTAATCGTTAAAAAATTTTTAATTTTTGTACAGTTCTTGTGTTAGCGGATAGTCGTTCAATTTCATAACATGTATCTAAGGATTTAAAATACATAATAAAATCGTGAAAAATAAGGAAAACTTTAATAAATTATGTTTATAAATCAAAAATATTTTGTATATTGATAAGAAAATTTATTAAATTAAAAAACACGATTTCATCTGTTCATTAGTTTTTCTTGAACCGCGTCGAAATCGTACATTGTTTCGCGCATTGATGAACCCTTTTTAGGCATGGTATACTTATTTGTTGTGGTAAGTAATCGTGGGACGGGATTGCGAATAGCGGTAACACACTATTTATTAGTTCATGTGAGCATCTTCGTGGAAAAATAGTAGTGCCTCTCCGAAAAATTCATTGGCACATAGACGACATGGAACCTGATTAATTTCATCTTGTTCATCCAGAAAATATTCGGCTTAGGTTGAAGTTTGGGAACCTTCGTCTTTTATAAAATACTTATCGGAGCATGTGAGTTTTTCATTTGGTGGATCTTCATCTTCTTCAAGGCGCTCTTCGAGTTCGTCATCCGGTTCGGACGTTAAAAGTGGAGATTCAACATCTCGCGACTGTTTAGTTTGTGGTAAATCATATTCTTGATAGATAGGTTCTATTCAGGAGATGGACTGTCACATAAATTTGTTGTCATTGGTTCTTCAGTGTGCTGTCTCTAAAGCAGACTTTTTGGAGGCATTTTGCTCAAGGTGATATCATCCTCCGTCTGTGATTTATCTTAACTGGATCGAATAATCGCTTATCTCCTCCGGGCATAAATTGTTCAATATTTGAAACAAATATTGTTGGGATTCGTACAGTAACGGGCCGCAGTGTTTTTTTTTGGTCTCGAATTAAGTGGCGGATCTTGTCTGCCCATTTCTGAGCTCTAGAAAAGAATAGTACATTGGATTAAAATCCTCTACCTACCTACAGGATCGAAATAATTCAATGGTACTTACTAATCCCCATTCTTTGGAAATTCGAAATAATGGACCATATGGTTTTTAAGTTGCGAATTATATCATGAATAGCACAACACCGTCTCGACATTTTCACACCCATAAATCCATTATCACTATCGCTGTCATCTATACTTGTTACTATCACCTGCGGTTGATTACAGCATTCTGAAATTAAAAAGATCGTTATAGAGCGATTCCTTACTTAGATGGTTCCAGCCAAATACGTACTTATTCATGTCGCATGGCTTATAACTAATATTGTATTCCGTAAATATTGTCCTAATTTTAACGGGCCGTCCAGCTTTTTGTAAATCATAAAATAAAATTTCTTTTTCAACGGGTGTCCTCATTGAGTATAAATTCATTTGGTGTATTATCCCAGCACGGATTATCGTAATCAAATAAAATTTCCGAGTTATTCAATTCCAGCGTATTTAGAAAAGCTCCATTCCAACTATTCATATCGCTTAAATTCGACTATATATCGGCAAATACGGGATCCAAGAAAGATACCGTATCTAGTTTACCATTTATCATTCCTTTACATTTTGTTACGATTGAACTTTGTAGACGACGCTTTTTTTGCTTTAGCTATAGCCATTGCTTTTGGATCCTGCACATCATTACTACCCTCAGCAATTAAACTATCCGTTTCGGACATTTAATGAAATTCACGATAAAATCTAACTCATTTACAACTGTGGGCAACGATGTTTTGAATATTAATGACGTTCGAGAGGCTTTCGTTGGAGTAACATTTATATTTATAAGTATCACACAGGCACAGCACTCAAATTTTAAACTTAAAAAGTTATTCACTATAATTACTATTGTGAACAATTAAATATTAATTAAAACATTGTTAAATTATTTATTTCGCAATTTATTTGTTTTAAAATGTTTGCGATTTTTTTTTTCAAACAACATAAACACAAGAGTAGAAATGTCATTCGACTGCATGAAGTTTACAATCAATACCACTACAATAATAGGCCGTTTTTCTATATAGAAAAATTACATGAGTTGGTGTAGGTAAATACAAATAAAAACATGGGCGTCATAGGATGAACAAAAAATTACATGGGACGGAAAAAAAATCTTTACTTGTCACACTAAATTTGGTTTATTATCTACAAACATAATTTATCTGAAGGATCACGATAAATATTGATATTTTGCGAAACATTTCCAATAAAAATATTTCCCTACTGAGAAACTTTTCATTTACTAATTTACTGATAAAGCAACTACACAATTTTTCAATGACACGTGCGCGTATAAGTTTTTTAATTTCTCTTGGCTCTCGGCACTTGTATTATTTGTTTTGGTTTTGTTTCACGACATACAGTACCGAAGAAAAATAGTAAACTTAATTTCATACATTTTATTTGTGTAATGAATTTTAGATTAAAGAGTGTAATATTTTGTATGTTACAATAAAATTTTTATTTATATTCGATTGTTTTTTGTAAATTATGAAAATGAAACATAGGAATATTTTACACACATAATACACAAAATTATTATGTGTGAAATTCTACCTTCTCAAGTTTCAATATCGTGGATAAACCGTATCCTAATTTTTAATCTTTACTGTAAATTTTACACAAGCCCACAAAAAAAACCAATTGTCGAATTGGATTTTTTTCTTTTTAGTAATTATGTACAATCAACTAAATCACGCAATTGGGCTTATCATTAGTATTGATTGATTAAAATTTGTTTTGGTTTATTACACCGTATTAATTAAAAATCAAGTTTTATTTGAACAAAAATAAAACAAAAATATTTTGTTGTCATACGCAAAGACGTACACCCATCCCCTTCAACATATTTTGGTTTACTAAAAAAGTAAAAAAGCATGCAAGAGCGGCAGTATAAAATCTCGTATATTTTTGTTTTTCTTTTATTTGTTGTTATGGTGTAAAACTAAGTTGCTGCTTTAATTGGAATATTATTAAATGAAAAGTTTTCTCAAAACATTTTTTTTTTTAAATAATTCAATAACAAAATATCCCTATTTATTTTTGACAATGTATTATTCAATTTAACTTGAATGATACAAACTATTTATTAAAAATAATGAAATTGTTTTCTTGTTGCCATGTATTTTTGTTTCGTGGTGTATGGAATTCTCATTTCTTTTTGTATTTAAATACACCAACAAAATTATTACAAGAAATGGCCTGTTATTGTAGTGGTATTGTTACAATTTAATTTTTTGATTAGTAGCGACACCAGTGAATAATAGCTGCAGCAGTTTCAGTAGAAAATTTCCCTTCGGCGCCGGATAGTGCTCCAATATTAAAACACGGCTAATATTCTCTGCACTCTCACGGTTGTATTTATATTTTTGGAGTTAATACACTAAAACTTCGTATTACGTTATCTAAATACGCGAATTTCTTCAAATTCGCACTAAATATTTTTGAATATGGATATGCAAAATTCAATTTATGTATTAAAAAAATCAATTACACTTAAATTGTACATAATTTATAAATTTATTTTATATTAATTGAGATTTTTGTTAAGTTTGTGAAATTTATTGCCGTCGTAATAAGGAGGCAAGGTGTATTATTTTTACTTAATTAGGGTCGATTTATATTATCCGTTCCTTTCAGATCCGTTTCTTTCAGATTCAGACATCATCAATTTATACTATCAAATCAGATATTTTCATCGTATGGTTATCGTATATATTCGTATTTTTTGGTTACGTATAAGGTAAAACATAACTTATAACAATCCAAAATGTTTTAGTAGCAATTTAATTTTTGTGTATGCAAGTTTGGGAAATAAAGTTTTTGATTTTCTTCCCCGGTAAAATAGTATCTTTTATTTTGGCCACAAAATGAATGATGACTATGACAAATAGCATACCTTTTACACATTGTTTAGGATTTAGAAGGCCATAAATCATTTTTCTTAAACCAATTGTATTAAATAATGATTTATTTAGAATCCAATAAAAGTTATTTCGAGCCTTTACGAACACAAACAAAAGTTATGACCATTTAAAGGCGAGATTTTGGGTAATTTAAAAGAAACTTAAAAATATCATCTCAGTTGATGATATTTTTAAGTTTCTTTTAAATGATGTGACACTTTGGAAATCTGTTCCATAGAATAAAAGATTCCAAATGACCCATCCTATTTGCCGTAAAATATTACCGTTCCACACACCAAACACCCTGTATAAACGTTAAATAAGAAGAAAAAAATTTAAAAGGAATCCAATAGAAAATATGAACACGTGTTTTATTGCTAAGTTCTTCAGATATAAAATCTAGGTATATGCTCCTTACTTTATTTTACTTTAACATTTTTTTTATATTTTATAGTTTATTAGACTAAAACAACTATAAAATATATGGGATAATTTAAAAGACCATATAAGCAAAGTTTAGTGGTGACAAACATTAGCATACGATTGGCATTACGAGAATATAAACAAATATCTTTGGTTACGTATAGACTAAACGATAACAAAAAATCCAAAAATGTTTTTAGTAGCAATTTAATTTTGTTTTGATTGTTGTTGCTGGAATATATATAAATTCCACTTTCCTCGCTATTCTTTCGTATTTTTTCGCGTTCAGACATCAGATAAAACATTCTTTTCAACAATATTTATCTGAAACGGAAAGTAAAGGATCTGAACGGAACGGATAATATAAATACTTATATAGAAAACATATGTAACAATATTTTTTTTGTCTGAATCTGAAAGAAACGGATCTGAACGGAACGGATAATATAAATCGACCCTTATGCTGACATCTGGTTATCGACTTACATTGACGTCATCAGCAAAAAATGGATGTTGTCACAGGCACTATAGAAGGCATAGTACTCTATAGTACTATAGAAGGCACTGATTGTATTCAGTTGTAATAATTTAAATAAATAAAAAAAAGACAAAAAAAAACACTGCTTTATATACATGTGAAGTTTTTGCTATTTTTTTACTAATAAAACTTTAGCAGTAGTATCTTCACATGCATGCTGGAATGCCCTTATTGTGCACCTATGGCCATGTTCTGTCTTTCTCTTGGAATAGCGAATTGACATTTTTGTGTAAGTTGGTT
The DNA here is from genome assembly GCA_932526605.1 of Nephrotoma flavescens. NCBI lineage: Eukaryota > Metazoa > Arthropoda > Insecta > Diptera > Tipulidae > Nephrotoma > Nephrotoma flavescens. The sequence goes on along the minus strand of OW052221.1, from coordinate 137,174,974 downwards.
GTTACTGGTTGTAGAAAGGTAAGTAATTACTTAAAATTTCTATTGCTGTGTTTATTTATTTTTTAAATTCTCCGTTTTTATTTCACGTATCAATTTGTTTGTGGTTGATAACAGCGTTGCCATTATGACGTTAATATCGTCATTTCAATTTTATAATACGATGGGACGTTTTGTAGGTCAAAAATGACGATAATCCATTATAGACTATTGACGATATTCATTTTTTCAGTGAATTATAACATTTATTCGATTTCCGGGTGACGTGTTTATAGAAAAATATCAAATTATTGCACTACATTATATCCCATTTCCTCTTTAGTTTCAGTTCAGTGTATTTTTCGTTCAAAAATTCATTCATTAGCGGTCGTTTATTAATTATTCGTTTGTTTTCCAATATCCTCCGTGAGTATAATTATCATGGGGTCTTCACTAGGCAAAATCGCTGAGACTTTCTCTCATGATATTTTATGTTTGTGTATGTTTTTTTCAATGTATTGATAAATAATTATCAAACAAATATCATAACTGGGCATTTTAGTCTCATAATAATTTCTTCAAATGTCAAAAAATCCGTAAATATTGTCAACCAACTTATAGATTTTTATGTTAAAACAGTATAGCATTGACAATTTCATGGACATTTCTTAACAATTTCATGATAATTTTTTCGTGAAATGACCTCCTAATAATTTGCTCAGAGTTTCAAAATTTGTATAACATACTTACACATACATTCATAAATTTAGTCTCATGATAGAAAATCTCAGCGATTTTGCATAGTGAAGACCCCGGGTATTATATTATGGTTGGTCTAAACCATATAAGAATTTTGTAACAGTTATAGGTTTAGGTTTCAGTGGTTCACACTTAGGCCATTTTTGGCCCTTTGTGATACCATTCGTATTCACGCCGCGTCATTAACCCATTCACCTACTCACACAACTACAGCATACCAGACCAGCTGCACATTGCAAGCTCCATGTCAACATGTACATTGACATGGACGGTGGGTCGGCGCTGAATTCTGCACTCCATCAGAGAGTGTAAGTTGTGTTTATTAACATCACCGATTGTAATCGATGATGAAAATTCAATTTGCACCTAGCTTCTGATGGGATTCGAACCCAGTACCTCCCGGTGCCGAAGTTTTGACCACTGCAGCACTTGTCCGGTCGCACTAGTACAAAGATAAATATTTCAAGGACACCTTGTTTATTTGTCGTTTTTGGGTTATAACTTTTAAACAACTTATAGAAAAAACAACTTCTTTTAAACAACTTCTAGAAAATAAAATTAAAATTCAATACAATAATATAGCAGAGACCCCCGCGACAAAAATGTATTTTGATTTCACAAAAATATTATAAGTACAAAACAAGTGTCGTCCAATTTGTACAAAACAATTGTGCTGTAACTAAATAGTGAACGGTGTTAATTGTGATTATAACTAAATTGTTATTTTTAATGAGTAAAATGAAGAGGCTTTGCCGGGAGCAATCGAGTTTGCGAAACAAACGATCTATTTTTATCGCAAATGAAACCACGTCCAAAATTAAGCAATATTTCCCAATCGTTATTAAATATAGCAAATAAATACCTTATTTAATCGATTAGATTACTTTATTATAAATTGTGTTAGAATTCTAGGTCAAACTATATCAAGTAAAAATTTCTGAAAATGTCGTTGGCGTCATTTAATCAAATGCATTCGCATAAACCAACGAAATGTGTTATTTCTGGATTAGTTGAAGATATTGGGTAAGATCAATGGACTGCAGGTTTATATTTATGTTGAAACAAACGTTTATGAGAAGCTATATTTTCTAATCTTATCAAATTAAATAGTATATACTTATGTATTTCGTTTCTGCACTTACGATACAATATAGAATTGTATTTAAATTTATGTACTATTTTATAATAAATATGCAATTAAGTATTTAAAAATCTGTGTTTTATATATGTACATATGTACGTCATTTGGAAAATATATTCTTTTAACAACCCATTAGAAAGTCCTTAATAAACACATTTTATTAAACATTTGTTTTTTACCTACGACAAATAGTGTAAAAAGTCCAATAGACAAAGATTTAAATTCACAACCCCTGTTTTTACCAAATATTTTTGCTGCTACTTGGGTTTTGAACGAATGACGTTTTTAGACGTTTTTGTTTGTAACAAAATACGATTTCATTTTATTTTTCCCAGCAACACTGGTTGATAACCCAATATTGTGATAAATTTTTGAACAACTTCCTACAACACGATTTTATGGAACTTTGTATAGTAACTATTAAGATTGGAAGTGATTGAACGGCAGGGTCGAGATAATGACAGATATATTTTTGAAAATAAGAAGATTGTTCCGTTTATCTTTTCGATTATGAACCTACTATTAAGAAATTGTTTGATAGTGTTTTTTTCGATAACATCGCTATTATAAAATTTTCAAATCCGATTTTTTTGATAACATAACGTCTGCTCTTGAGGTGATAACCATTGTATTTCTCCAACGTAATTCATTAGAATTAAATTATAATAAAACCGTTAATACTGTGGTGTATTAACAATTTTTGAAAAAGTGTGGTAAAGTGGAAAAACTAAATATATACGCCTAAATTTTTTTAATCTCTTAAATCTCTGTCCAAACTTTTCTCTTTCTCTCAGTTCTTCATATTTCTTTAGTTCAACCAATGGACTGCGGCTAAAACATATTTTAGCGTTTGGCCATAATTAGTAGATGCTTTTTTCCCCAATAGACCTTGTTTGTTTTGGGTAAACTTGGTCATCGTACCAGATAATATATAGTCTAGCATCAGCGCCAATAAAATAATAAATTTCCGTCTAGAAGTAGGCTCACAAAAGAATTACGAAATGCTAAAGTTTGTAAAAAAAACAAACAAAAAATCGATTGAAGTACTTAGTTTTTCGAACCATGAATTAGATTAGCTATTACTTTTCAATAGACGAAAGCATATTAAAATCCCGTATAAGAAACCAGATTTGAGATGGAAAAGCAAAAACAACAACAAATTCCAACTTCAGGATAATAAAAAGTTTATTTTTGGATGAGATTTTATGATTTTTTTGTATATCGTTATGTTGTTTTTATTCTTCTCGAATGCATGCATTTTAAGATATCCTGGAAAAATAGTTTCCTGTAATCGTAAAACGAATGAAAGTCAATAGTTTTAGATTTTACGTTTCAATGAATTTAGTTTTATTACATATATGTATGTACGAGTACGACGAAAAACCTTAAATTCGAATAAAAGATTTGATTTTATTATTTCGCATACTCGTACCACGAACGTGATTTTTGTATTTGCCGGTTTGTGTTTTAAATTGAATCATCTCTGGTTATGTAATCAAAATTTTATTTTACATATAACTCAGAGGTGTAAGTGTGCCAGATTACGTAAACCTATCCGCATGTCACCGGGCGAGTGCTGGCAAAAAATTTAAGAAATTAGATTAAAATCATTTTCAAATTCATAACATAACAAAACTATTATATATCACCATCCCTATGTATATCGAGGAGGGTGTAAATATTATATAGGCTGAATGGGATAACATGTAATTTTATAACAATCACTTGGTCAAATTCAATTACATAACTTTCTTTTATAGACGTGTACTGCATTGTGTGATGTACATACGTTTGAAATAATAACATTTTTCGAAAATTAAATTAAAACCATCATCATCATCACAAATAAACCTATACGTACATGGTCTAGTCATCAACACCTTTTCACAATTACAATATTCGCAATGGTATATAGCTTGGCTGTAACGAATATATGGCATGTCTATCTCCCTACTCGTATGTAGACGTATTATTCCGTTACGTATTGATATACCGATACGATGCAGTAACACTGTAATGATACAAAAGAATGTAAAATTTTTGTGAAATATGAAACAATTCGATTCGATTAAATGGTAAACAGACCAGGAAAATGATAGATTTTGTAGTGCCATCATATCGAAATTGGATTATGTGTTCAATTTAATTATTGGAGATATACAAAAATATTTCTTTCCATTATACTTTCTGATAAGAATTTTGAACTGTAATTTAATTATCAGATTAAATGAATTGGGATTTGGAGTGGTTTTATCCTGTAAATATTTTTTAGGTATCAGATTCTGCTATTACAACATATGGATGGCTATACTAGCAAGTCAAATAACTCATAAGTTTGTTTAATTTCACAATTAAATGATTAGAAATACTCTGCACAATTTATTGATTAGAAATATTCTATACATAACGAAGAATTACAAATCTTTAAAAGAACGTAAGTTTTTTGTGTATTTTATTACACTTTTGGTCGTGAGAATTTTTTACATATTTTTATCATTAATCTTTCGGGATATACTTGAAGTAATTACTTAAAGTCAGAGAATAATTTTTGGTTAGGATACCGTTAAAGTAAGTCGAAATATCCTAGTCGAAAGCGTTCAATGATCCAGAATCCGCAAACGAATTTATCGAATGAATGAAAGACATGATAACAGCGAAGTAGATACACGACACCAAGGCAGTTGGGTGGGGTGTGTAAAATTGCGTCGGTAAGCAAAGAGTTTCCTTCTTCTAAGACATTTAATTAAAATGAATGGGTGGAAATTGTTCAAAATATACCAGCATTACAAAATCAATTATGCAAATGGATACATGCAGAATCCGACAAAACAAATGCAATAATTTCTGTGGAAATATTTTTGTTTTATTTCAATTGCTGTAAAAAGTTACTTCAAATTTTAGTTTGAGCCGCACATTGTACTACTTCGCTTTTTTACCAATTAAATCGTTAAGTTGTTGTATTTAATGAAGGAATACAACACTTTAAATTTAATTTAAATCAAAACATTTTATTTTTGGTGTTGTTTCTAAGCAATACCCATAAAATAAGACATCGAAAGTAAAAAATGCTTTCCCGCGTAACTACGGTTTTAACGTATACGATTGGTTTAAATTTTATTCGTTGTCTCGAATAATCTATAAATTTAGTGTCAATCGAAAAATACTTTCGAATAATACAGCCTATATGAAATTTTTTGGATTTAGTAAAATACGATCCGCCGGTGAACTTAAATTTGTTTTCGTAAAATCCACTCAATAAATGAATTGGCCCGGATAGCGTAAACTACAAACGAGTTAATTGAATAAAAGTGATTTCATGAATATTAAATATTAAACTTTCAATAATTTTTATTGAAGATCTTAAATTAAATTTGGTAAACTTGGTTATTTACAAATATATTTATTGTGTTCTAGAATACAGTTCAACTGAATATTCATTGAACAAAAAACATGCGCAAGACATAAATTATTATTTAGAAAATATAAAAAACGTTCAGTTTTTTAACATTGTGTTGAAGTTCTTGATTTTCTCTAACAACCACCTACTAGGCTTTCTTAATCCAACTAATTCATCCTTATTTCTGACTTTATTTCAGTGACATTTCCTACTCTGCGTATGGTTTAAAAAAAATCGAATATGATCGAATCAGAGCAATTCCTAACCAGAAAAACACCCTCAAATTGTTGAGTATTAGTTAGCTATAAGGTTGAGCGTTACTAAGTATACTCCCCTCTTCAAATTTTAAGTATTTTGCGTAATATTACTTACGCAAAAGATTTCAACGCTATCAAATAAAATAAATTAGGGTTCATTGCATGGAACAATACCGCCTTCCCCAATTAATTACAACGAAGATTGTCATATGCACTTGTAAATATTGTGGCAGCTCGCTATGACAAAAGTTTAGGTTCAACCTTTTGATTTCTTACTAATCGATTGGTGATAAAACTAAAAAGCTTACCACTGTGGTTCAGAACGCAAAATGATGTATTTCTAGCACGATATTGCCATTTTCCTGAGAAGTTATTTTTCTAGGACGTCCGTCTTTAGATTTATAGATTAAAATTTCGCACATTAAATAAATAACACAGTTAATAATCTTTCTATTTCTGGAATCCAGGACGAAAAATATCAAACAATCAATTTTATCTTCAAGAAATTGTTGAAAATTAGTGTCTGCCTTTATAGGAAAATTCAGTTTGGTATCAAAAACTAGTAAAGTATAGTAATCATGAGAACTTTTGATCTCGAAATTTCTGCAGATTTACTATTTATTTTTATCTCGGCGATATTGTGAATATATCGACAAAGTCATAAAAGACGTTTTCACAAAATATCTGTGTGTATGTATGTGTGAGTGAGTGTGTTTGTTTGTGATCTTAAGCACAAACGTTTTCCATTAATTAAGGGATCACAGCGATTTTTGGTTGAATAGATCAAAGGAAAGTGGCCGATTAGTTATTTGCAAATTATTTTAGAATTATATCATTTGTGGGAAATTTAATTATCAACTGTCAACAAAGATTCGGCCACTGTACAGCTCAGTTGAATTGACTAATCGAGATGAAACTTCATACTTAAGGTTTTTGTATACATTGGGAGGCCCCAGTGACATTTAGCCTAAATCACTCCACCAGAAGTGGCAGCTTCCATAGAATATTTTTCAGTATTTTCTATTTACTGAAAAGTACGTGTATCATTTACTAAAAACACGATTATGAACTAAAATATTCTAAATAAATTTTGCGATAACATCGATCAGTTATCCAAAATTTCAGTGGAAATACAATCTTTGATCAAAAATAATAAAAATAATAAAAAAATTTAAACTTAAATTCGGCCTCTGTACAGCCCAGACAGATTCAATGATGGGCATGCATCTTCATACGGCAATACAGAAAATTGAAAAGTCACTTTCAGAAGTAAACAGTTCACTTTAGTGCACATTTATGAATTCCTGACACGATGTTAATATACAGAGGCCTCCGCTTTGATTTTAAACGGCAATTGACATGGGACAAGAAGTAAGTCACAATCCTTTGATTAATTTGAACAAATCTCTCTCATCAGAGCATTTATATACATTTATTAAACCTTAATAGTCGAAAAATGTAGTTAATTTTATTGCATTTCTCTCCTGCAAAACCATGACCATGCGATGATCGCTTCAAACTTCTTTTGTTGTCTCATGTAAAATTTGAGCCCGCGTTTGGGAAATAAAGAAAGAATCCATTTGGCTTCGAGATACTACGCGGATGTACATACAGAGAAATCAACCAACAAAACCATTAGCACGCTGCAATAATTCGGTTTCTCAGTACCGGTGATTTTAAGGAGAGCAAAAGCAGGCTTGCAGCCGTTGGAATCCATCGGCAACTTATGGGACTGGTAATACAAGAGGAACAGGATCGTAATCCGTGCTCGCGAATATAAAGACAAAAAATGGGTTTAAAAGAAGTAGTTGCATCTAGTGCTCGCCAGCAAAGATCTCATAGGATGTTAACCAATCTTATGATGCTCAGTGACCGTTTCTCTAATGTCAAGCCGCCGCTCTCAAGTGAATGAAAGCTATTGATGTATTCTTCAAAACTGAAGATAACGAGCAGACAGAAGGCGTAAATCAGAAAACTACAACCAAAGGGGAAAATGATCAAATTGTTTTTCCACTCCTGATAATACTTATGCCAAAGAATGGAAACGAAAGCCATTCAAAAGGAAATAACAAGGCTAGAATTGCTGAAAACCGAAAAGCGGTCGCATTTTCATCATTAGTTGGTAGCAGTTTTTACATTAACTAAAGACACTGAAAAGATTTTTAATGAAGAAGTGGGAGTTTGGGTGACCGCCCGCATAAAAGTAATAGTAAAAATGAAAAAAATGAAAGAAACCTTGATCTACCATTCATTCATTAATCCAAAGTTAAAACAACAAATTATTACGTAACCATAGGGATGTAGCGCCACTAAAATAAAAAAAAAAATAAATAACGAGTAGCATATCGTGAAGAGGAAAGAAACCCCACCGAAGCCAGCCGTACAATAATTTCAACTCTTGATCCAAAGTATTGTAAATCTCTCTATCTTATCTTCCTGTGAAAAGAGTTCGAAAATAGTACGGGGTCCTGGTACTTACTGCTGCAAATGCTTTATACGCGAGTAGTACAGTGCCCACCCTCGATTCGAGTAACGCATATGGTTTTTAAAATACTAACAGATGCTACTGTTAGGATGTATTAGATAGACCTACACAATTTTCTCCTATACGACGTATTCATGAAGTTGTAGGTAAGCCCAATCAGATTGCTATATAGATGCTTAGAACCCTGATAAAATATTGATTTCAAGAAAAAGCGATGACGACCTTTCAAACTTTTGCTTCAAGTGATACACAGTCCCTTCACAATACAAACAATTTCAGAAGCGAACCGCTATGTGCTTGCTGCCAAGAAATCTGAAATTTCAGTGATGCAGTTGTCGCCGTATTAAGTAAATAGAACATTAGGTTTAATTATGGTACGTGGATTATGTGACTGGCCATAACGGCAAAGCTGCTATCTGTAACCCACATCTACAGTTGGTATGCCTTTCCTAAAGAGCAAAATGGGCAATTCATCTATTTGAAGTGCGACAGGTCATAGCTATATTTTCAAGAGTTTTAATGCGTATGTGGTCAACTGAGCATGGTAAAAATCAAGCAAATATACGAGGTTCATTTCTACTAGAAGCTTTCCCAGACCACTTGGCCATTCTGTCTGAACTTCGTTGATCATACCATAGAAACAATTTTCAAAACGCGGGATGTTTGACAGAATTGTTTGACGATGACGTTCACAGATTCTTGTTTCAGAGCACCAATCTGTTCAACACCATTAACTTTAAGGTAACCCAGCTAATAAACAGCGTCGCAAAAATATGTAATCCTACAACGCCTAACAGAATTTGAGCGCGCAATGCTTGTATGTCAAATGGTGGAATGTTGCTTCTTTTAATATAACAAACATAATGGAGGCATATGGTGTATTGAAAATCATCATCATCACCAAGTTCATATGTGGTCAGGTTGAGAACTATTTTTGGGGTAGGCCATACCAACATATCCTATCTTGATGGAAATTATAATTTTTTCATAATTCTGTTTTTAGGTTAATTCCTAATTACCAAGCTCCAGGATCGCATTACCTAATATTACCAAATGAAAAAGAGCCCTATAGTTTTGAGATGAACAACTTTTGTCTAAGTGAACGTGCATTTCCAGATATTTGAAAAATGCAGAAGGTTATATTGCATTGAGAAATGCTCAAAGCTAAATGCTATTCAGCTCGTTACCAGGCTGTCTGAAAACGCAAGCAGCGGTAAGAGATGGAAAGAAGCATGCAAAAATACTGCACCGTTGTAAAAGTTAATTATTTAAAATATATTACAGCAAGGGTGCAAGGAGAAAAGAATTATTTGTGGGGACCATCATGGCTCTGTACTTTGTCAAGTTCCCGAGGAAGTAGACGTCGTTGGCTTTGTTGTAGGTATCCCAATTGACGCATTCTCTAAGCACAAGGACGAGTTGAAGAGCATTTACAAACATTCTGTGGAAATTATTCAATATTGACTTCGATTTCTACAATGGAGGTATAAAACGATGAAAAAACTAGCAAGGCTCTCTCTCGAGTCACGCTGAAAGTTAGCCGACCAAACAAGTGTGATGTAAACTATTAATTTGGGTTACTATGAACCCAACAACTGCAGAAATTCGTTCCGAAAAAATGTGAATTTCATAAACCACAATTGTGTACATAAAGTGATTAGTATCTGCAGAACTGTTTCAAAAAAGGCGGCCTACTTTAATGCGGAAATGTATCTATTTGATTTACTGGAAATGGAACGGAAAAATTTGTACGAGAATGGTCATGCAGGAATACTATACAACACCAATGGCTTAAGTTAACAGTACAAGAATACATAGAAATGATTTTAGGCCAGAATGGCAACAGCGGTAAAACGGAGAAGGGTTAATGAACTAATATTCCAGAAATAATGTTCTGAATAAACCGAAAGGGGAGAGAGATGTTGACCTCTTATCATTATCAAAAATTTTGCAGAGTAAACGATTAAGAAGTTGCAACATTGGAACGCCAACATCGTGAAACGAGGTCAGAACCAGCAGTTGCGTGCGAGATGTGATTGTTCACTCTCGTAAATACACATTTTTTCGAAGTATGGTGGTATTAATGAAGAGTCTTACACATGCTGTGTTATCGCCACAGCGTACATGTTTTTCCACATTCTTCAGATATAAATAAAAAACACATATACAGGTGTTTTTGTGCATGACGGTGAACAATTGAAGGATTTCGAATTTCCCACTATTTAGGCAGTTACAGAGTTACATGTACAGAGTTAAAAAACAGTTGTTTAAAACAGTTTTTTGCCAAAAATCGTAATTTCCGCTTAAATTTTGGAAATCTGACGTAGACGGATTTGTTGCAAGAATCGTAATTTAGAATCGTTTAGTACATAGCCGTTCCTCTCATAAATTGTAAAACTGTGACTTCCGTTCGGCTGATTTCGTCCAAACATTAGTGAAATCTCCCAATTTATGAAAAAACTTAAGTAAGAAGTTTCACCCTGATCAGTAAATCCGAGCTGCAGAGAAGACATAAACTCGGTATTAAAATTCTTATAAATATCACAGCCATTTAATGCTCATATTTGTGCAATAATTGCTGAAAACTTCTTTAAGTTTAATTTATCAGGCTTAAAATATTTTATTTTGCGAATTTAAGTTAAAAATTTGCTTATAATATTATTATAATCTAGGTCATTGAGGACCCAATTGAGTCAGGAAATTTTTTATTTTTATTACCTAATGTTATCAATTTACTAAGAATTCGACTATTTGGTCGTTCCACAGACGTATATATCACTCAAATTTAGAATTCCACATTATATCTTATCGTAAATCTTTTTTATTTTTATATTTATAAATCCATTGATACTAATAAAAATTTATAACTTTCGAAATTCATTTAAGTACACAGAATACAAAAATTCAATTAAATAAATTGAAATGATTTCTCAGTCTCTCGACTCGACAAATAAAATGTAAAACTAACAAACAAATAAAACTGTTGGTTCCTTCTACACGAAAAACCGCAGACAAAACTACCATAATAATAATAATCTCAATCAAATTATTTTCGTTTAGTGTTACTTGTTTTATTTAGTTGTGTATTATTCTAACTCTATTTCGAGTGAAGACATGAATTAAATTATAAGAGTAAACTAAATCTTTTAAAATTACTTAAAAATGGTTTTATTACTGTTTTCGACGAACTTTGGAGAATTAATTGGATAAGCAATTAAAAATATTTTTTTTTAAAGTAAATTTTATTGTATTACAGTTTGATCTGGAATCTGATAAATTTTTATTGTCAATTGAGAAAAAAAGTTTGTATACCTAGCTAGATACGTTCTGCACATGTACTCACATGTTCGTACATAAAACAAAAATCCTAATCTATATCGACTAAATCACTCTTAACAGAATTAAAAGCATTTCTTCAATTACGATAATTAATTAAATTGAAAATTTATTATTTTTTAGTAGTAAAATTTTGTTGAGACATATTCCTTAAAAGTTTATTTAAATCTTATACATAATATTATCCAACTCCTAATTTACTCTTACCACATTGGGCTGACGGAATGGGTGGCTATAACCTCTATTATTTTACATAAGATATACAGAATACAAATCAATTAAAAATTGAAAATTTAATTGAAAATATTTTTAGTTTTCCTGTATACAATATTGTAGTTCCTTAAAGGAGGGATGTCTATTGTGTTTGATATTCGTATACATATTATTACTTAAGAAGGATCATTTAGTTACAAAAAACAAATTAGAAAATAAAAATTTAAGAAAATATATTTTACAGAACAAAAGAATACTATAAATTATTTCGATAGTTTTTTGTTTTACTTATAGTTTTAGGAAAAATAGGTTTTTCACTTAAAACTATTATTTTTGTTGTTTGGAATTTTTAAAATGTTTATTCTTTAATTCTATTTATTTATTTATTTTCTCTCTTATGGGTTCCATCTAAATGAATTACATAAATGAATTAGATTCTATTTAATTGAATTCGATTTAGATAGTTTCAAATGAGACATTGTTGCAATTTAACCCTGAACGGCAAAGTAGGTTGGTTTTGTAGAAGAAATGAAAATAATCATGAGCAAAGAGAATGTTAGTCACTTACCACGAGTATGAACAGCTAATCGGGTTCTGTCCTAATCTTGCATGCCAGAAATCACTGAGCCATAATACCTCGAATTATTTTGGTCGCAAAAGAACGGGGTTTCGAGAGTTTCCTCCTTTATAACAATAATGGCCATCTGCAGTATGCTCAGATCTATGTGATTTAGTCTGGATTGGAAAATATGTAGAAAACCAACCATCTCTCAAATCAGCAAAGCACTTTGCGAGAAGTGGAAATTGAAGATGAGATTCAATCAATTGTAGAATCAACGGTCCATTCCAACACTGAGCATGGTCACTCCAAGCGGTATAATTTACCTATTATTGCTCACTTGCACCGATATCCGGATTTGTTGATGTAAAGCCGATTTTTTAGCGAGATTTCCTTTTATATTCACAATGTCTCGATTATCCACGATTGATCTTAACATTTTAAGCAGTGATTTTGATCTACATGTTGTTCTACTCATGCTTTGAAGCAGACGGCATCCACCGATTTCAACTAATTAAGAGAATCTTGCGCAAAAACAGCGACATCGTCGGTCAATGTTTCAATGGAATGTGGTAGAAACAGAATTTTAGTGATATTTTACAACGAGAAACAATTTTTCAATGTTCTGTAGACTAATAATATTTACTTGTACAAGCGAATAATTTAAATTGCCTCCGCAATCAGCAATGACATCTTCGTATGGAACAGCAAAGAGGTTATGGGTCATTTAAAAGATACCCCACTCAAAAGAGCCATATTTTGCCAAAATCATTGCAAGGTTGATCCCGCACTATGCTACGACAGCCGGTTAAATTCTTTCGTTGCTGCCTTAACAAACACAGGAAGAAATGTTTGATTGCAACTTTACTAAATAACAGACTGTAGTCCTATAAACATCAAGCATGATACAGTCTGGTGCTGGCACTCACATGACAGTTTAAAACAAGATGATGAGATTTTTAACGTCGAACCTAGTTCTTTCTACCTAAATAGGATGATGTCGATGTGGACGATATGTGGTTTCAACGGGACGATGCGACATGCCATACAGCAAGTGAAACAACCCATTTATACTGATTGATTGATACATTTCCTGGTCGTGATTTAACACCATTGGTGTTCTTTCTATGGGGTTATTTGAAGTCAAAGGTCTATGTCACCAAGTCCACATCCACCCGTGTATTGAAGAAAGAAATTGATCGCTTCATCAACGAAATTTAGCCACATGTATGGAACAGAGTGCGTATGTGTCAGTAAAGCAAAGGTCATTTGCCCGATGTGCTATTCCATACATCCTATGTACTTTATGGTTCAATTAAAACAAATATAATTAAAAAGAACTGTTTTCTATATTTAATTCAAATCTTGCGTACATTTTGGGACACACTTTATAAATTTTTCGGACTAAGGCTAAGCCGTTTTGAGATGTTCACTAAAAATGTATTAATTTTAGAAAAATTGGGCGCTGGGACAAATATATTCATAGAACTCAAATATCAACTAAAATTACATTAATTTTTGGCACGTTAAAATTATTATTTTTTCTTACTAAAGTTATGTGGTTTTGCGATGGTCATACTCATGTCTTACTTTAAGGAAGATTAAAAAATTGTTCTGTGGCACTTACAGAAATTGCGGGCTCTGTGCCTTCTCATATGGCTATATAACTCGTATTTGAACTAAATGTTTGTATGTTAATTTTTCTAAAAGTAAGGCCTGATTGTGACCTTCTTCAAACCGCATTGCCTGAATTCGAAAAATTTATACTTTTAAAGTGCCAAATTTAAATGTAATTTTCGTTCATACAGTAGGAAGGATTTATCTGGCCCTGAGCCTTATTTCGCTAAGTTGCCACGAAACACTTTCTTCTCCTAACTTTTTTAAAAATTACGATATGAATGTGACTGCCTCAAAACAACATAGCCTTAATCCGACAAATTTATAATTTTATCGTGCCAATTATAATTATAATTTTCATTCAAATACGAGTTGAAGGCATATATCTGGCTCGGGGCCTAATTTCGCTAAGTTGCCACAAAACGTTTTTTGTGTAAATTTCTTAAACGTAAGGTATAAGTGTGATAATCTCAAAATTACCTAGCCTCAACAAATCTATACTTTTCACATGTCAAATTTTAATGTAATTTATGTTCAACTAGGTAAGTTCTACAGATACATATATCGAATGCGTTGCAAAAATTCGCAAAATTTAAAAGGAACAAATTTTATATTTTTAAAACATATTTTTAATAAATTTCACGCTTCGCTAATTTGACACAACAACAATTGGGTTGATTATTGACTAGTGTTGCAAACGGGTGAATTCCTTTTATTTTCTAGGATAGAAAGCTATAGTGATATTAACAGTTCCTGAACCTGGGAACCAACCCTTGTTGAAGACAACCAATTCAGTTTTCAATGAATTTACTTTAAGACTCTTATTGACACAAAAAATGTCAAGTTCAGTGATAATTAGATTGTCAGCGTAACCAACCTGTGGACAACATTTGGTAAATTTTACGAAGACTGAGAAACCAGCAAACTAAGCCTCAGCAATTCGAGAGTTAAGCATTCATTCATTCCAATTGGTAATGGTATTGTCGATGTCATAAGTGCACCAATTAGAAATTGTTTGTTCTTCTGGGATCTTTAAATGCACAATCGTAGGAAATTCTTTCATTTAGCGTCAATCTGCGTGACGACTATGATAATCCATACTTACTTATACACAATCATCTTCCCAACCACCCCATACTTTTTCTTTCCATTAACGCTGGATCGCGGAGAAATTTGAATTCGAGAGTACTGAAAATAGACCAATGTACAGAACAATCACAAATAAACCATTACAATAAAATACAAAGTAAAATATAAAAATTCGTAAACACGAAAAGTTAGTTGCGAGAATGAAATATAGATGGAAAATGTGAAAGATTCGAATTTCGTAGACTAAGCAGTAATTCGCTAGTAGTACAACTACATGGTATTGTTCTATAGACAATATTCCAATGTAAATATTACAACATCAGTCCTCGCAACCTGATGAGAAGACTGATTTTTTCAAATCAATAATCTCATCTTCTCGAAACTGATTGTGTTGAGATTCTTACACATTTTCCATCTATAAGTCAAAAATTCAAACTAGTAGTAGTAACAAGCCCAAGTACCACCATTTTACCGAATTTTCCAACTTTGTAGGCATGCTGCGTAATGTTACCGAGTGAAGAAATCGACGAACAGTGGTCAAAATGAATTTATCAACTATACTCTTTCTAAAACTTTACAAAGTTCGAGGACATACTTATGAAACGATAGCTTTTTAGGGTCAGAATAATTCGCCAGCTTTAAGTATAAAACCGGCTCGACCACTTCACTATGAGCTTGGAATGAAAGCAAAGGCAACGGCAATTAAAGAACAAACATACATGCTATAATTATATCAGGAACAGCCGCTTTAGACGGTGAAAAGAAGAACAAACTATAATGCACAACATTGTATGTAATTGTATGTAAACATTGTATGTAATCAGAAAAACGAATAATTATTGGGAGGTAATAGGATCGTAACCAATGTACTTTCAATCAGCAGGAATCAATTCATGAAACTCTATTTTGAAGATGTTTACTTACCAATAGGTAAACGAAGACACTAATGATTTCGTTGCAAAATTCTAAGATCGGATTATTGCACTGAAAAACCGCCGTGGTTTTACAACTGAGTTCGAAGACGTTTATTTAGTAAAAATAAAATTAATTTTAATAGTAAAAACTGCTATAAACTTAATTTGTGGTTTTAAAAAGGTTAATACAACAAACATTTAGTTATTCTAAGATCTGCTCACATATTTTCATGGCGCAGACGCCATGAAAATGTGTGAGCAGATCTTAGAATTTTGCTAATGACTTTTTGCTTAATTATAGGAATTTATTTCTTTCCGCCTAAAGATTAGTTTTTTAATTACAAATGTTTGTTCGCATCTTTTTCGCTGGCAAAGGCCGTACAGAATTTTTTAAAAAGAAGCTGAAACTGCATTCCATACCGAGTTTGAAAGAAAATCAATATCTTCTATCGACCGAGTTATACCTAGGCGAGTGAAGCTAATTCTATAGTTCTCTGGAGTAAAGGTCCCAGTCTGATAATTTATTGTTGACAAAAATTTAATTGAAAACAATCCTCACATGATTTTAAGGAAACATTCTGCCGACAAATTGTGCCGGGATACGTCAGTGATTTTCATGGGAAATTAAATACAAACATTTTAAACGACGCCCGCATTTTCAACAATAAATCAGCACATACAATTTCAGAAGAAGAATTACGCGAGCTTATAAAGTTGTGATTAATGATGATGGATTCAATGATTAATGATCTAAAATTGATTTTTTATCAAGATGTTGGAACTTGGAAGTTTGGTTTCGATCTAATGAAACATTGAATCCTTTATATTAAAAAATTCGGTCGTCTCATCAGACTGCAGTGACCAAACTACAAAAATAGTAAAAATACAAGTTCAAAGTATTTAAAGTATAATCACAATGCCTTAGCGAATTTTTACTTATAGATCAAAATAAGTAATTAAGATAAACCAGAATACTTTGTTAGTTATAACAATAGATTGTTCACCTAACAAAATTTTTTTGGTTAAGTTAAACGTACGTACCAACATCCTGGTAACTCAAATTTCATCAATTTTTAGTAGTAACCAAGTAAGGAAATACCAAATTTTTAAATTAAACAAGAGATTTGGTTTATCTAGCTCAGAATATGGTGTTAAAACAACCAGATTAAATTAATTTAACTAAGTATTTGGTAGCAATCATTTTTTTTTTGAGTGAAGATCTGTATTTTTATATCGTTCACGAAAACAACCAAATGCCAAACCCAATTAAAATCTCCTATTTAAAAATATGTTTCGCTGCAGCATGGAGATAACAGAAAATAACTACAATATAGTTCGGCAGCTACTATATGGCATGTACCAAAATAAAATTCTCCCCGCTCATACGCAGTTAGCGATCGTCTTACGATTACCTAAGCTAGCCCATGAATCAGGGAAATTCCTAAAATAACTGCATGAAACAACAAAGGAAGTTATAAAGGGGTTAAAATTTGATACAAATCCCGGTCTTCCAGAAAATAAAAAATTGAAAAGCACCTGATCTCGATGGGATCCAAACAGACTTATAAAAACATGGAGGAGCATTCTTATGTGATCTCATCGTGATAGTCTAGAACCAAGAGAAGCTACCTGAGTAATGGAAGACCATTTTCGTTTCAAATGTGAAATTTCTGTGGCATAGGTTTGTTGAACACCCTTACAAAGTGCTTGCAATTAAGTTGCATTTGTTGTAAACATCCCTTTCGCTGAAATATTATCGGTGATTATCCTGATTCCTCAATGTGGTTTTCACCCCAACCGATCAACCTCTATAGAAAGAAATAGTCGTCATACAATATACATTAATCAACAACAACGTTAATCATTAAGACAGGAGAACTGATCACGTGCAATGTTCGCAAAGAGTGAATTAGTGAACAGTGCAATTTATAAGTAGTAAAAAGCGCGTAAAGTAAAATTGTAAATGTAAAATTGTGGTGTTTGTATAAATAAAATTTGTAACTTAAACGCTTAGGCCGTGTCCCAAACACCGACTTATTTGTTTATGCCGACTTATTCAAATAAGTCCGCTATCGAGGTGACTTATTTTGTTTTATTTGAAAAATGCAATACAAATTAGTATTGAATGTTTGAAATTCGTAACATTTGGTATCAGAAGTGGAATTTTACAAATATCAGCAGAACTGAAGGAAATTACGGGAAATAATGCTGAGTCGTGGGCTTTCAGCCGAAGGAAATAGAAATATGTTATTGTTGAGGCTGCAAAACTTTAGATGGGAGGAAGAAGGCCAAACTTATAGAGATCACACTTACTAGATCATTAAAACATCCATCAACATTTCCAACTTATCCAATTAAAAAGTGAGGGAATCGCATCGGATAGACAACAGAACGCGCAGAGGGGGAAACTGGATCAACCTATATGGCTCCAAGACCAACAAATGGAAAAACTGTAAGATATGATTAAATCTCTTGTGTCGAAACTAAATGCAATAAAATGATAACCGTTGAAACGACCGAGTTAGAGAGTTCGAGTTAAACATCCAGCCGGAAGTTGAAAGCAAAATTAAAAAGTTGATGCCAGCTTTGGGAGGCGTGTCCCACAAACTAATGAAGTACGTCCACAGATTGCACTGAACGTTGTTGCTTAGAGGTCTAGTGAAATTTAGAAACCTCAGATATCAGATGATCAAAATCACGACGTTGGAGTGTTAACATAACACTCCACTCCTGTTAACATATTGTTAAACTAAAAGACTGGCAAAGAACGTTCAGGGGCAAAGAGCATTACAACAGTCATATGTGGAGCGGGCTAAATCAATAGTCAAAGGAGTTGCTTAAAATGCGGGAAGTTTGGTCATAATATTCGAAATTGTTGGCTTCGACGAAATGACGGACTTTCGAGATCTCCAAGTCCCCTTTATTCCCGAGGTCATCCTGAAAAATAGCGTGATGAACAGATAGCGGCATTAAAAAATACGCTCAGTTCAGGAATAGTGGAAATCTGCATGAAGAGAGCATCTGATCAGAGAAAACTATGGGAATCATTGTCGAGTGGAACTAAGATTCAATATTTTATTGTATTTTAAAAAGTGTATTCGACATAAACTATGCCCAAGTTTCGCAAGATTTAAAATCAAAGGCAACAATAAGCAAAGTAAAATTACTGAAAAATATGCACGGCAGTTCAGAATAAAACAGGAGCTAAAATGGAAATACACTGAGCTACAAAGGTTAGATATCTCAACATATTATTTACATCTTAAACTCTTGTTATCATACTACAGTGAGGAAATATGCTATCAATTGTTTTGGATTGAACTTGACCAATATGTCAATAACAGAATTAATAGGAAATATAAGACGATAAAACAAATACATAAAAGAAAACTTTGGAGATTAAAATCGAAAATTGCGCCAAAACCGAATTGTCAAGTCAAGGCTGTTCCCAATTTCGTCCAAAATTTGTCCTCAATAAAGTTCTCAGAGAATGAGTTGGACGTATTAAACAGAGGTTTAAAGTTCACACAACGCCATCGTGTCCACCTATCGAAGAGATCGTTGCTGAATTAAAGAGTGGCATACCAAGAATGAATAGTGAAGTGAAACAATCTATAAGATTCCACACACAAAAAATAATTTTACACCACAATCTAAAAACAAAGCGTAAACCAACACACAACTATAAAAAGGAAATGACTAGACTACTCAAATCAAAGAATGTGACCTATATAAAAGCAGATAAAGGAAACTCTCTCGTTATTCTTGACAAATTAGAATACGATGATAGAGTACAAAAAATGATTACAGATGGACCGTATATGGAAGAAAAATATAAGAACGGTAACACCAGAAATCCTTTAAGACAAATGGTATAGAATGTCAAAGATGTGGCGATGATGATAGAAATAAACCTGAAGCTACCCAATTTTCATTACAGATTAAATATGCCAAATTCCAGGATCCCGTACTTATATGCTTTACCAAAAATACATAAACAAGGTAACACTATGAGGCCAATCGTATCAAACATTTCTACCCCAACCGAAAAACTTGCTGGTTGGCTCATAAAACAACTTAATAATCTGGAACAACCAAACGGAATGTTTGTTAAAAACACGATCGAATTTGTGAACAAAGTTAAAAATTTGAGTTTGAGTAGTGATGAAATCATAGTGTCGTTTGACGTTACAGCACTATATCCAAACGTTCCAGTTGAAATTGCTATTCAGTGTATGGTTAACCATTTAAGGCAACAACATTTAGAAGAGAATATAATTGAAGTGTACCAGAAAACCGCCGAAACATGCATGAACCAAAGTTTTTTCCAATTTAGAGGAAAAATTTTTAAGCAAACGTTTGGCACATGCATGGGCAGCAGGATTGCACCCTATTTAAGCAATATACTCATGTGCAACTTTGAAAAAACCGCTAGCAGGTCTCCGTTGTTTCCCAGAGTATGGTTGAGGTACGTAGACGATGTTTTCGCTATTGTGAAAAAAGTGACCTGAACGCAACTTTGGATATGCTAAACTCATACTATCCAACAATTAAGTTTACCTCAGAGGAAGAGAAAGATGGCGTTTTACCTTTCTTAGATGTTAAAGTGATAATAAACGGACAAAAACTAGAATTTGGTATATATCGCAAAGCAACAAACACAATGCGACTAATTACAGCCGATTCACACCACAACGGGAGTCATAAAAAAGCAGCCATGCAAATACACGATTTCAAAAAGGAAGAAAAGTACATCAAGGAAGCCGCAAAAATGAATGGATACAACATGACATTTGTACAATCTATACTAGATAAACACGAGAGAAAACATCACATCCGTGCACATACAACCCTAATGGCTATCGGTGAACTAAAAACAAAAAAAAAAGAGTGAGTCCATTAGTACTCTCAAGGAGATGTGTAAACATGGCGTGTGTATAGTGTATATAATAATAACCATAAGTTTTCATTTGTTTATTATCGTTAAATTGGTCTATTACTCTTTCGGTATAATCGACGCAATTGGATTATGGTAGCTAAAATAAGATACATATACTGTCGACTCTAACTTTTCTAGTTTTCATTGAAAAGCTGCACAATGGTCGTCCCATATCTCGTAGTAGAAAAATTTCGATCTGAGTTCATGTGCAAATCGAATTCGTCTCGCAAGTTTATAAGTGGCTCGGCTTGAGGAACAGCAAACTTAATATTGGAATCCCCGCTCATAATCATCGGCAAAAGATGATAGCCTCCTTGGAGAATTTAAGAAATTCTTTTAGAATATGGAACAAGGACGAAATGTATGAAGTTCATTATGTCTTCGACAGATTTTTTCAGCGAGGTGAATACAATTACAGAAAGCATCTTATTCCCATTGAGAAGCTGAAGTTCCCTCATATCAATTGTTAGTCAAACGATGATTTCCTTATGCGAGTTGACTGTATAAGTTCAACTTGTATTTTTAAAAATTGCTACTCCGGCAGCCCACTGACCATTGCTCTTGAACTGATAGCATCATTCAAAATTAATAATATTAACATGCTCGTCATTGCGTATCCAGATCTCGGGAAGCAAGAAATTTGAGCATCCCTGCGTGACTGTATCAGTTAGGTCGAGGTGATGTGACCTGAGACTTTGGCTGTTCAATGTTAGAAACCAGACGTCATTTTTATCTCGTACAAAATTTGCCATACAATCTGATCTATAGTTAGCGAATTTGTATTGAGGCGTGATAGCTCATTTTGAAGAAGACCCATTGAGGTCCCGTTTTTACGTCTATTGTAGAAGACATAACAGTTGAGCTTTTCTAGAAATGGGCACCAAACAGAGGTCGATATTCGTTTTCTGCACCCATCCAGCTTTAAGTCGCATCACATTCTTGCCTTGTGAATTTGTACCGAAATCCATCCAGAGTCGTTTGACATTTTTTACTGTTGACGTTTTCATTTTTCTCGTTTTCCGGTCAGGATGGCGGCATTCGATATACGTCAGACAGCCCATAGTTCCATTCACCAGTTCATCTGTTACGTCAATATTGGTTTTGAGAAAGTAAGGCCGACCTATGACAAGTGGAACACATTTGTGCCCACTATGCTCATTTTATGGATCTTTTGACGGAATTGCTACTCAAGCAGCCCACTGATCATCTCTCTTGAACTGAACGCGGCATTCAAAGACAGGTCTCGGAAAGCAAACAAATTGAGCTTATCTGCGTGACTGTCACGAGACTCTGGCAGTTCATTGTTAAAAACGAGACGTCATTATAACCCCATTTACTAGAAGACATGATCATTGATAGCCGACGTGATGAACAGCTTCTAGAGACTCGTTACTTGTGATAAAGCAACATACACAAGTGTTGACTGTGTTTTTAATCGTAAGAGTAATGCCTCAACCAGTCAGACTTAAGTTCTTAAGTTGTGCTCCGTTTTGGACCACTTAGGAGAGCGGTACGACCACCAAAACTTTAGAAGCCAGTTGTTTATTTGTGACGAGAAGCCCATAAAATTTTGGTGATTGTAGCACTACCGTAATCGTAATTCGTATCGTATTTTTTTTTTTTTTTGATTTGCTGATCGATGCAAATGTTGATGGTTTCTGTTTCATTTTTTAAATTAGTTTTTTTGTTTTCCCTATACTATTATTCATATACATACCAGCAAGCCTTGTATAGTACAAAATTGTTTTATTGAGTTTGTTGCTTTTTTTTCAAACGAAGTAGGTACATACGTCATTTCCGTTCGTTTCATTTACAAGTTTACTCTAATACAAAAATTTTTGGTAGGCGCGAGCAAAGATGTTTACACATCAAAAATTAACCACAGAATTTTACCTCTGCCAAACGGTGACAAAGAGAATAAAATCTAAGATTTCGAGACCATCAGACTAATAAAAGAAAACACCCAGTACGTCTTTTGTACTGAAAACACCCAATATAAAATAATTAGGCACCACTTAGAACTTGCAGTCACTTTAATTGGATGTACTTCACTGTCATAATCAAATTAGAATGCGATAAAACAACTACAAATTTAATTAAAAATTGTCAAAACGGAAATAAAATTTACTACTATATCAAAGGTAAGCTACTACGGGGAAGCATTGTAAAATCACATACAAAACTCTTATCAATATTAAATAGCTCACAGTAATTGATTATAAATTTTTATTAATTGACGTTTTGTTATAAAAAGAATGTATTACCAACGAGCAGATATTGATGTGAAATTGCGGCGATATGATTTCTGATAACCGATAAGATAACGTGAATTTGCTTTTTATGTAAATCCACAATATTTTAGGTTTCAATTCCTAAATTACAGTTTAGTTGTTCTTTAGCAGGCAACATATTCATGCCCACAGACCAAATTAATTCTAGTTCGTAAAAGTGTTTAGTGATCTGTAATTTATAATTGTGAATTTAAGTGCATAGTGTTTTATTTAATTAAGTACTCTTATTTATTTTGAATGTTGGCTCCATCTGGAATATAAATGTACAACCGCAAAGGGGGTGGTTACTATGGGGATTCATCATCAGATGACGAAGTTGATTACCAGAAACAAAGAACAGTGTAAGTTTCTTTTTAAATTGGCCTATTTACCAGGTTTTAGGTAACCATGAAATTCCTAATTAAGTAAAGTAATTTAAATTTTATTTTACACAAATGAACTTCCTCTTTAAAATTTAAAACGCATAAATGCTACTTTTAATTATATCGAACCGAATTTAGTACTTTTTATTTATTTATTGGTGCTATCAATCATCAATCTGTGTTATCGTATACTGCAAAAATTTTTTTTTTGGTTTATTTGTCAAATTCAATTAAATGATAACACAATTGTTACACAAAGACAGAGACGGCGGGGGTTTTATAATTTCATTCCGAATTTTCTCTTTGTATGCGTATGTGTTTGGCACTGGCTTTTTATAAATTTTTTGCTATCGTAGACTTTTAATTTAGGTGAGTACATTTTAATTAATCGGTATGATAATGTCAATGTGACAGGAAATGTTTCAATACTTGAGTTATTCATCAAAATGGCGGTGGTGCAGAATGTCTCGCGTATTTGTGCAATTTAAGTTGTTTTTTTCATTTCGTCAGTATAAGACTTTTTTATCTTATGCAAACTTTCAAAAGTCACATATTTTAACTTATAATAATAGCAGTTTGCTTTTTTTAGCTACAGTACGAATTTATACAGATAACTTAACATTACGTTTAATTAAAAATTTATTGAAATAATTTTACTTTTTACATTCAATAATTAGAAACATTTCCGTTATTGTGAAATGGAGCGGTGACTATCATGTTCGAAAACTTTAATGACATTTAATATCAAATAATTATATCTAGTTAATATTTCATAAGCGCCGCTAAATATAATGATTTTGTGAAGATTAAATTCTTTACACATTTCCAGAAAAAGCATTGAGGACTGGAATATGCAAACATGTTTGGATATTACACCATAATGTTCATGCTTCAAAACGATCTACCAAAAAAATTATTCATAGTTTGAAAAAATTATTTACTATGAAATCGAATTTACCAGCATGCCTGATCAACCGAATTACTTATTTTTTTTGTCAATTATTTCCGGGATATACCTAAAATAGTTAGGCCTATATTATACAATTTTGAACTAGATGGGATATGAAAATCAAGACTAGATTCATTATGGAGCTTGATACTTTTCCTTGTATCAGGCGTGTGAGATATGGTATCCACAATATAATTTTGCTTTATTAGTTATAGAAAGCCACGATGTATTTGAATATGCTATTGGGCATTAGTTGCATAAAGCGACAGAGCATGCTTCCGATTTTCTGTGTGTATCCAAATTTGAAAATGGCGTTAAGAAAAAATTATAATAAAACTACATTTGATTCCAAGAATTTAAGGGCCTAATTCAAGAACTGTATGTAAGTTCTGTAACTGTAAAATTTCCGATATGTACTAAAACAGTATTCATAAAATGTAACTCGGTTCTATAAACGGAAGTTTTGTTCTGTAACTTTGCAGCACCAAAATTTTTGACGTAAATTTACATATCACGATTTCAATACCGAATAACACAAACAAAATGTCATTTTCTGAAATGGTTTTTGCATATATATGTTGTTACCAATAGCATCTCTATACCAACAGAAGTTGAAGCTAATGACAATTGTATTTTTTGAGCTTTTAGATAAAACTTATTTGTTTAAGATTATTACTTTATATATATAAGTATGTACTTATATAGCCTAAATGTTGATAATGCAACACGTACAGTCGAAAGAAATAGTTTGTCTGCGATATACACAGAAAAACAGAAAAAAATTTGTTCTTAAGGTATACAAACGAATGACACAAACTGTACCAATATGTTGTTTGACAAATTATTTATTTATTTATTTATTTAAATATTAAAGGAAATCGATTTAGTACATTGCAATTATGATTTCAAAATAAACAAAGTAAAATATAAAATATAAAATTTTAAAAATAGAAAATAAAAAAAATTAATCTATTCACACTTAGATTGTAAATAAATAAGAATTATAAATAAAACAATTATTTAAATTAAACAGTTGTACTTCAAATATGAAATTGTCAAAGGACTTATTAAAAATTGAGAAAATACGATTTTACTTGGGACATTTATCGATATGTTTTCCAGGATGAAGGATGAATCAATGTGGCCGAGAAGGTCATTTCCGATAAAAGCGGCATCCAGAAGTAAACGAATGTTTTCAAGGGTGCACATGTTATATTCTTTGTACCTTGTAGAGTAAGGAGGTAAGCGAGAAACATGTGTTTAATTACAAATGTAAAATACATTCTTATTTTAATTCAAATCTTAATTAATTTACGTAAAATTCAATATGTTTATGATATACAAACGAAGCCAGTTTTATTTATAACGCGAGTTTATGTCAATATTCGAATACCGCCATTGATAGAATATTTGAAATTAAATTAAATTACTTTGGTAAAAACACTTGTAAAAATTTCCTTATAGTGACAATATTTATTTTGTTCTCAGGAATAACGATTTCGAAAAGTATTTCTTCTTCAGTTCCTTTTACAACTAGTACTTATTTATTTATTTAAATTTTATAAGTGACAAAAGTTAACAGAAAGGCTAAAAAATGGATTTCAACCATTATAGCACACATATTTTAAAAATAAAATACAGTTTGGTTACAGCGGCGAATTTATTTCGTATTGATTTACAGCGGCGAGAAGTCTACAGTTTGTGAATATCATTTTTGAAGTAAAACTTCTTTAGGCACGCTTGGCTTGGGGACTAAACTGGCAAATGCGTTACGAAAAATGTAATCGAATGAGGCGAACGAAACAATAACAATACACAACAACAACAATAAACGAAAACGAAATCATTTTCCTTTAGTATCAGGATGTGCCATGACAATTCATAAATCCCTAGGTGGAACATTAGTTGATACCATTTTATTTTAATAATTGGTTAAAAAAATTGGAAAATAAGAAAATAGGAAAATTGGTAAATGGAAAATTGGAAAAATTGGAAATTTCGAAATTTGCAAAATTGAATAATTTGTAAATTGGAAAATTATAAAATTGGAAAATAGGTAAATGGAAAATTGGAAAATATGAAAATTGGAAATTTGGAAAATTGGTAAATTGGTAAATTGGAAAACTGGTAAATTGGAAAACTGAAAAATTGGAGTATTGAAAAATTGGAAAATAGGACTATAAAAAAATATGAAAATAGGAAATTTGGAAAGTTGGTAAATTGGAAAATTTGAAAATTGGAAAATTGAAAAACTGGAAAATTGGAAAGTCATAATATAGACTTCTATGTCACTGACTGACTCACTACAGAACGCACAGGGTGACCAAAAAAATATTTGGCTGTTTTATATATTTTAAATATGTATTTTTAAACATTTTTGTTAAAAAAAATGCTATATGGTTTCGGTTTGCCGTCTGTCCGTCTGTGTGCACGATAACTTGAGAACGGATGGAGATATCAACTTAATTTCTTCACTAAAAGTTCAAGAAATTTATGGGAATGATCCCTATTGATTTGGTTTTTTTAACCCCCCTCCTTAAAATTGATATTTTTTTTTTATTTTCTATTCTATTTTGGTTTCATAGAGCACGTGAATGTGGAATGAAAATATATCTCGTCTTAATGTAGTTTTGTATGGGAGGTGTGGTTATGGGAGTGGTAGGAGTGGAGATATGGCAGGTAGAGGGGTTGGGATGAGGCATTCTGGGTTTGGTGTGGGAATTTGGTTGATGAGGGTTTGTGTGGGTGGTGTGTGTGTGTGGAAGTGAGTATGAAGGTGTTAAAGGGTGATAATATGGGTGGTGCGGTATAGGGTGGTCCGGGTGTCATGGGTTTTGGGGGTTCGAATTGAATAGTGGGTGGGGGTGGTAATAATGTTTAGGTGTGGTGATTTGTGTTTATTTAAGGGAAAGCCATTTTCTTTTATTTTAAAGGCAACAAAAATGCTTATAGAGTTCGGCTCCGAACTTTTCCCTTCTTTTTTTCTATCCCAGCAAACAAACGCTGATAGCAGAATGAAATAGATGGAAACATTTACACACGTCGAAGCAAGAAAACAAATAAATTTGCTTCGGTTTCTTCTATGCACTGCATTTATACCCCCACCTAATCTCTTGTTTATCAATTTCATTTCAAAAATTGTTATTTCATTTCTATCAGTCTCCAGATTTCAGCTGAAGGTAATAGATGTGCGTTGATTTGAAACATATTCAATGCATACGTATGACGATGTTTGTAAATGTTTTTAAGACGGAAATACATGGATAACATATAAAGTAAGTATACAAAATGAAAAAAATGTGTGATTTTATCTGAATGACAATACACATTTGGTACATACAAATACAACCAAAACCAAACACAAAAATACATTAAAAAAATATTATTTTCTGGTAAATCAACTCTTAACAGTTACATATTATGTATACTCAAATCAAAATGAAAGAGAGATAAATTAATTTTTAGGGGAAACAAAGCCGAGTTTTCGGTCGACAACAACACGAATAGCATGGAATTAGGTGCATCAATTTGAAGTAAAAATTGAGCGCTCTAATTATATGCTGTTTATGCGCTCTTTGTGCGCTGATTTGTACTACTGGGATATTATAGCTCCATTCCACACGAGGTATCACAGAAACCGATTCTTTCTTCGTTTCTTTCCCCGTTTGCCTATGATACAAGTTTTAATGCGACTTAAACAAATTTTCGATGAAACCACACTACACAAACATAAATGAAATAAAAAATATTTCAAGACCATTTTTACTATGCGAAGAGATTTCAAAAATGATTTTTTGTCCATTTTGTTACACATATATAAACATTATGTATTACGACTAGTTGGCCTTGAAAAAGTTACAAGGTTACCTCTTGTGGCATCAGACATAAACGGCTAGGTGACACTCGAGAACGCACAGGGTGACCAATTTTTTATTTTCAATATTGTAATTTTTCTATATTATATTATAAATATTAAATATATATTATAAGTTTTACTTCAGTAGTGTGGTCTAAAGCACACTTAATTTTTTTAGAACACTGTATCTTTTTCTCTGTAAACAATTTCTATAAAGTTACAGCTATAGAATTTTTACATTTTCAGATTCGGGCCATAAATCTTCTATATTGGTTGGAACAAAAACACTAGGCGTTATTGACTGTTTACTTGATCACTCGAATGATTTTTAAATAAATTTAATTCAAATTCGGGTTTGGTACCAAAAATGGAAATATGTCATCGAACTGTGACACTCTATCCATGTATATTGAGTGCACCCGAAAATGCCTCTCTGCCGGAAAACAGTCTTTTCAAAATATGTCTTTGCTAAACATTAAGAGTCTTACTATCTGACCGAAATAAATCCAAAAATTTCCATAAAACGACCTCGAATTTTTCATTTTCGGAAAATTTTTGGTGCATTTATATAAATATTATGTATATTAAACTTATAGTTAATACATTATTTCATACATTATTTAATTATTTCAAACACAAAAACCCCATGCCGAGAAATTGTAAATCGAAAATAATACGTTGGTGAAATTTTTGAAAAAAATGTGTAGATGTGGGCAGATTTGCATAAGTCCGATCTTACATTAGTACGTAAACATTAAAGCAATGGTTTATTCGGCTTATCCGAATTCAACTATTTAACTACCACATTCAAATGTTTTTGGGATGTAGATGTAGGTCAAATTTTACTATTTTGAGCAGAATGCTGAAATGTGACCTAAAAAATTTTAATTTTTAGGACAAAATTCACGCGAATAAAATAATAATAAAATCAAATGTAACATATTTGATGCTAATTTTGAAAATCAGAAATCGGTAAATTTCCGAATAAAAATTACAAAAAAATGTTTTACTGTTAAAAAATCCATGAATTGCGAGATCCTTATTTCTAAAATGATTCACCTTTCAACCAACGAACAACTTTTTATAGAATTAGTGGAAAGTCATTTAGTATAGTTAAGGATAACGGCTTTACTAGATATAACGGGCTCGCGGCAGTTAATTGCGCTTCTCATATCGATTAGCTGAGCCCTCTGATGTGGAATAAATGAAACTACGTGGATCTGCACGTGTTTTTAAGTACGATTTAACGATTTCGGCCTTTAATCGTAACGCATTCATACTCGTAGATCAAATTTTTGAGTTTTAAACTTACAAAAGAGGAAGATTTATTTTATTGAAATATACGATTAAGACATATACGATTGAACGTATCTCATTCCCAGAAACTGATGATGAATGGCGTGTATTAAGAGATGGAATGATGTGTTTAAAAATTGATAATTTATTGATTACTGTATAAAAATTCACTGGGACTGACCTATATCTCGGGAGATGGTTTGAGCACTCTAGGTGCAACAAATTTCTAAAACAACAAACTCTATACATATAAAGGCGATGCTGGGAAGGTGGTTTTATAGGATACGAAGGAACTTATTAAAGAAGTGCTCATTTATTGATTCCTGAATTAAAAACTCACAAAAACTGGCATTTATAGTGGCATATGACATTCACTTTGCTCAAATCATATACCGATCAGTCTCTGTGATATTTTATACAGTGATCAGCAACTAAACAGTTCTTAAATACGCATATAATTCACCTTATAAAACACAGTTCTGATAATCGCTTTGATATTGGCTTTATTTTTTTATGAAGTTATTGTATCCACCATGCTTTAGCCATATCATGTAAATCAATTTGACCCTATTTAATTTTTTTATAATTTTTCGAGCTTCGTGCTAAGCAGGCTTTTGAAACATTTTGTTTGATACATATTTGTTGTTTACTAACTTACAAATTTGTACCAATGAAAAAAAATTGTACCAGTACATCGATGTACAAGAGAGTTGAGACACGTGTTTTATTTCTATATTTAGCAAGGACACATTTTGACAAGTTTTTCTCGGGAAGAATGTTCGGGTGTATTTCATATCCGTGCGCTATTATAATTTACATTACGAAATGCCGATATAAATCGATACTAAACCGAATATTTGGTCTTAAAATTTGATCAATTTTCCCGTTTAATACGACATGATCTTTACAAAAATGACTAATGCCCGGTTGCACAGAAAAAGGACTAACACCCGGTTAGTTGTGCGCCAGTTAAATGTTTTATATGAAATATGTTTTCGAAGTTATTTTCACGGAATAAAATATATTAACCCTTTCAATAAGATTTTTTTCTTTTTATAATTCGTGGTAAATGTATGTCACATAAGAGTTTTCGTCAACAAGTAATACAAAAAATCACGAATATGTAGTTTGCAAAAATAGCAAAATTTATGTACATATGTATTAGTAAGTTGAGTGTATAGTAGGCAAACAATTTTTAATTGCTAATTCATCGATATTAACTAAACTTCTTAAAATTTATTAACTTTTTCAAAAATGACAAGATCACAGTGTTATTTATTCCCAGGTCGTGACATATATCTTAAGAAGTGCTCTCTCAAAAAAAAATTGGCCACTTAAAAAAATAAGTTAAATTTTCATTTGTTATTGAGGTTCAAACACAAACTGTTTACGCAATTTTTCCATTGTAGTGGTTTACTGTATTAAAAATTCGCAATATCACAGAGGTATTCTCTGGTCGTGACATATATCAAAAATTAGATTAAGAAGTGTTCTCTCAAAAAATAGCCACTTTAAAGAAACGCTAAATTCCCATTTGTTATTGAGGTTCAAACACATACTATACGCAATTTTTCGATTCGAGTGGTTTACTGTTAAAAATGTCACTGTTTAAGGTTACTTATGATATATGTGACGACCTGGGAATAACATAATAATGGTGTTGCAGGCGAGTATTACGTAATACAATTTATTTGGATGCTAAATAGAATAATTATAAATCTATTAAATTTCTGCTATGTAAATTTAATCGTACACTTAGGTTGCGTACCAATAGTCGGCTAAAAGCCAATTTTAAGTAAATTTTTCGGTAAATTCAATTATTTTTGAAAAATTCTATGGTAAACTGTTCGAAAAATATGTACTAAAATCGATTTTTACCGTAGTAAACTATTTACCTGACTATTGAAACGCAGCCTTAGTTTAACATATTTAACAATATTTTTTGTTTCTATAACGAAAAATAAAAGTGTGATTTTTAATATAAATATTCTTCGGAAAAATGTTACATTGCTTTTACCGACTATTTTACGAATACAATACTAACAAATTTTAGATGCTTACAGAATCACCTTAAATATAAGTCCTGCTAACTCCACACATATGAAATAAACAATAACTAAGTAAAGATGTATTGGAATTTTTTTTTTCCATAGTTAGCTATTTTTTTAAATAACTAAGTATAAGTGTGTTGGTGTAGAAACAAAAAAATGAACAAAAAAATTTCAAATTTACGTTGCATTGTTAGTGTAACCAACACACTCTTTGTTAGTTTTTTTTAAATAGGTATCTGTCAATGAGAAGAGAAAATAGGACTTATATTAAAGTAGATTCTGTGCTAACCCAAAAAATCTAAAAAGAAGAAAACAAAGTAAACACACAATGTATATTGTATTAAGTTGTGTAACAATATTAATTCTCCCTTTCTACGGTCCATTCCACACTAGATTTCTTTTGAAATCGTTTCTTTACAAGGCCGTAAAGGTCGTAATAGATAACGTCTACGTATGTGTAACAAAATGATTTTTTTCGTAATTTTTTTTATTGTTGGGTCAGCATCATCAATGAAACATATATGTGAACATTTAGTCAACACCATCTTAAAACATATTGGAAAACTTCGAATTGTAAGCATCTAAATTTTTTTAGTATTTATCAGAATCATATGTCCCTACAGTGCTAAAAGGGTTAATCAAGTTTGCGTAGATTTTTTTCTGACTAAGAAAACATATTTCATATAAAACATTTAACTGTTGCAGAACTAACCGGCCGTTAGTCATTTTTCTGTGCAACCGGGCATTAGTCGCTTATTTTGAAAAATTGTAAAGTAAGTACGCGATACATACACCAAAATACTATTTAAAATCAATTCATTCGAAACCCATCGTAGTAGCTTCTTATCGCGGTTTTTATTGATATATTGATAATGAGACACTTTAATTAATAAGTATAATTAAAATGTGACCTATAAAATTTTACTGTTCTGACCGAATAATTTCAATAAAGTAATTAAAGAAAAATTTTGACAGTGATTTATTATAATGGATGGAACAAATAAAATGACGCATACAGGGTGAATTTCTTTTAATGAATTTCAGAATTTTATCTCGGAAGCTGTGTAAGATAGGAGAAAATTATATAACAGAAAAATTGATCAGTTCGAGAGGAACATTTATAGTGGTGCTTGTCATCTTCAATGATCTTGAAACTGATAAGTTTAGGAGATATTGCACGAAAGTTAGTTTATCTACTTTTGAGTAAACTTTTTTATTAAGCAGTTAGAAAAAATAAATACATTTTTTTTTTCAAATAAAATTTTTCGTTTCAGATGTATGAGCCAAAAATGCTCCGTATTGCAGATAAATAAAATCAATTCTTCTTTGACTTATTAAACAAATTTTTAATTTAGGTGCTGCTATGTCAAAGAAGAATTGATTTGATTTATATTGATTTCTCGTTATAACGAAGCAATATTAAAATTTACAGAAAATTATTTGCTGTATTGCAGATCAAATTTTGTTCATATCACTGAAACCATACACTACGAGAAGTTTTGTTTGAAAAAAATTTATACATACAGGTTCTAATTGAAATAAACTAAATTTCGTTCCAAAACAAATGAGTTTCGAGATCATTTAAGATCACAACTAAACCTTCTACTTGAAACTGAACAATTTTCATTATTAAAAACTTTCCCCCATTTAACACGGTTTCCGATGAATAAGCCTTGCATTTATTAAAAAACTCACCCTGTATAAATGCTTTGCCTGTAAGTTTGTTCTGTGAAAAATTTCTAACGTAGAGAGTTCACTTGAACCGTATATGACTTATAGAAACAGCTTACAAGAAACAGCTCTCCAGTAACAGATTTTTAATCATTCTTCAACAAAAAATTGATTGCGTGGGTGGTCTAAAGCTGTTAATTTTGATTTTTGTTCGAAACCTTTTTATGTTGGACATCATTATAAGTTAGTCATTTTTTTACGGCATCATATGATTGTCCAACTTACACAGTCTCGATGGTAAATGGAAATACTTCCATATTCACCTCCACTTGGTATGCAATTCTAACATCCATTTCTAAATCAGAATTTGAGAACTATTTGATCCGGTAATATCGTTGCATAATTAGATTATTAATATCATTAAAGTTATTGCTTCAGGCTGGCCTCGAACCTGTGACCTTTAAAATATTTTGCAAGTAGAAATTAAAAATAGAATGATTAGTATGCTGTGGCCAATAACCAATTTTCGTTTACCACGAATGGACATAGATCTCGAATACGTCACACTTCAAAAGCGAAATATTAAACCTGCTACAAATTGAATTTTTATATTTATTTGAATCTTTTAATTAGACGTTTTTTTGTAAGTGCTGTAATTTTCAACATATTGCAAAAACATAAAAGCTCCAACGGAATTAGTAACTGCTTCTGGTACACAGATTTCCATCACATTCCTCAAGGGTCTACCAATTTACGGAAGTATGAAGTAAAGTATTCAGAAAACAACAGATTCATACTTCCACTTGATTAATGTGCTAAATTCAAATAATAGGTGTGCAAGTAGAAACTGCTTTTTTATGGTAAATTTTAATTTTATTGAAAATACAATTGTTACAAAGATTAATTATCGAAATATTCGCCATTACTATCAATGGCCTTTGCCATTTATCAGGTAGATGATGAACGCCTTCGCGATAGAAACTTAATGGTTTCGAAGCAAAATAGTCATCGAGCCGTTTTAACACATAATCAACTTTCGTGAATAGCTGGTCTTACAAATATGATGACATCGATTTGAACAGGCGGTAATCAGAGAGAAATCCAAGTCTGGTGAATTCGCCGCATAATCTAAAACTTTTCAGTCTAAGGAGAAAATGGGTCCCTGTGTTGATTTGGCTGTATGTGCACGAGCGTTCTTAAGCCGCAATATTACTTTGCACCTCCCTTAGCCCGCAAACGGTATTTTTTACGAGCACTACTTAATTTGATCAAATTGGCCTGATAACGTTCAGCTGTAACAGCTTCACCAGGTTCCAGAACCTCATAGTAAGTGACTCTTTTCCAATCCAACCAGATACATACACAGTAACATTTCCTTGGTATGAATATTCATTTTCGCAACTGATGTTGATGGCTGGCCTACATCAACCGATGGTTTTCTGGGTTTACGATATGCATACAAAATCCACTTTTCATCACCCGTAATGATTTTGTGCAAAAAAATCTTTCTTTTGTACCGAGAAAGCAAATTCATGCAGATTTATTTATTGATTTTTATATAATTTACAAATTTTGTAAAACCGCACACCCCATTTTGAGCATCAAAGCTCATTCATAATGCGGGTGCAGTTCAAAGTTTTCTCCAAAAGTTGTATATGCAATTTACAAGGTCAATTATAAAGTGGATGTAACTCATAGCTCCATTCATTATCGTCTTCAAAAGTTGGCAGTTGCTCTGAATTGCACCAGAAACATGCACGACCGACATGCATAGCCATTGTGTGAATATGTGCCAATAGCTGAGGCCAAGCGCAATTTTACCTTTCTTCCAACTCACGCGGCAACAACATTTTTCAAATATACAGAGATATCTGATATAAATGACATTTTACATATGACGCACTTCTTGTCAAGCTGACGTTCGTTAAATACTCGTGTAGTGTGTTTCAAGAAACTGCTTCAAAATGTGTCCAAATAATCCACACAAGCTGGAGAACTTCAACATTCTACTGCAACAAAAATACAATCTGAGCTACTAAAAGGCCTGAACAAATTACTAGTTTTTTCCATTTTGGGTTGAAATAAAAACTATTAAAAAATATATAACGAGGAAAAACAAACGACTGGCTGACGCGAAAGTCAACGCTCTCATCCAGATGTCAACTCGTCGATTGTTTTTTCGGTCAGTTTATGAGTAATCGATTTTCTTTCCTTTTGTATGCAATCAACGTGATATTGCTTGATGGGTAGCTCTTAACTGTTCTGCAAGCTCTTTTTGAGTTTGTTTTCAAATTGTTTTACTGTAGCTGGATGTGGATCGTCCTCAAACAAAAAATTGTCATCACGAAATCTTGCAAACCACTTTTTTACGGTTGAGTGATTGTTCATCATTCTCATTTGAAAATAGAATAGAATTCAATGATGTAAATGTTGCTTAGCGCAATCCATCTCTTAAAATTGATGCACACGGAACACAGCTTGTAAATGACTGAAATGATAAAAACATGGGCGATTTGGATGCGTTCAAGTATATTTTAATACAAGAAACTTCAGAGCCAAGTTTCTCCTTCCACACCTAAGATTTTCTTTAATCTCTTTCATCTTCTTTCATTCATTCAATTATATTATTACGGCGCAGCAAGGTATTTTTCAATATCCTTAGTCCAATCAGATGGCGTATAAAACACTCGTTCCAGTTTCTATGATTTAATCTAACATTCTCAATTGTCCTTATTCCTATAGTACTCTCCTTAAACTCCTTGAACGGAATTTTTCGAAGAAGCTCACACAATTCACACACGATATTTATTTTCTTTTATTATACTCATGCTCTCATATTCACTCTTCCTTCAATTCTATACAATCACCTGCATTTTGCGATATACGTCTTTGGCGAAATAAATATCGAACACAATCGAAAAGATAACCCACTTACACATTCCTTTCTTTGCCGCTACCCTTATGCAACATTAAAATATCTCTTTAGGAATCAGAAAATAAAAATAATTAGTTCCTCCACTGATTTATGGCCAACTTAATTCCTTCCAGCATAGCATTTAAATCAATGTTCATTATACAGATGCTGTCATCAACTTGGAAGCTCTTTTCCATATTCACTCAAGGCAGAAATATTTCATCTTCCACTGTATCTTCAATTTCTCAACTATCCTTTTGATGATAATTACATTGATTTCCTTGGTATAATATTCCAATCCATTCATAAGATTGAATGTTTAGGTAAGGATTTCGGACCAGTGTTTTTTAACAATTTAACAATTCATTCTTATCCCGATTCGTAGAGTTTGTTTCATTGTGATCCACACTCTCTTATAATTGAGAGGCGTATCACCCAACTCAGAATAAAGTATACGTATTGGAGTTGAAATAATCGCCGCAACAATCATTGCCCCTGCACTCTCAACTTTCTTTAATTATTTAAAAGCGCCCTTCATTCCGTCAGACACACACAAATTCAATATTCGCGGCATATTAGTCACTACAGGATGAGTGCCAAATATTTCTGTCAAATATTTCATATGCCTAAATCGTCGATCAGTCCCTATACCCGAATAGCTACATATATTTTTAGATGACATTTTTATTCGTTCCACTGATCAAATTCACAGTTAAGGTATATACATTCAAAACGGTATGATATTTTTTGACGGTATGATTTGTGGAAGCCCAATATTGTTCAACAATTATTGGTCAATCTGTGCGAGACCTTTTAAAGTAACTATCTTCTCACACTTAAAATCTCATATCTACTCGTACACTTTCCCTAAAAACAAAATTAACCAGAATTTGGTGAAACTTCTTCGGTGCAAAGCACATAGTGGTATATCCTTTCATCTTGTTTTCTTTTGTTCTTTCACACTTCCCATACACACATTCAATTGCAGAGTGACCCTTACGGAACGAGCAGATTGTTAGTGGAAACTAATTACTCTCAATCATAAACCTCTAGAGCTGTTTTTTCACCAATTTTACAAAAACATTCGACAAACATATTCCCCGAATATTTGTTGCCACGTTCGGATCACCATCCTTTTTTTAATTGAGGGCCAATCGGCACTCCTTGTTTCGGTACTCAACAGCTAAATCATTCCATTACTCACACAAATCGTTGCTATAGTTGTGGATTTGGAGCCAACCATCTCTTGCAAGAACTCATTGCACTCAAAACTACTAATCATTTCCTGACTGTCTCACCACGTCAGGACATTCACTTTCCAGAAGAATATTTTCAATGTTCTAAATTATATTAAAAAACTCACACTTTTTTTGACTTATATCGTTCACTAAATTCTAACTATCTGAATATTTGCCTCTCGCTATACTGAACATGTTTCATATACACTCTTCGTTGAGGCGATATGTCTATTCTGTTTTCTATCGACAAATATGAGCTGGACTGAGCTTCACTGCTCTTATACCGGATACTTTGTGCATCGCTTCTTTGTGTGCATCGCCTTGCAGATAGGTACTGATCATCGGATTTGATGTGGACGTTCTGACATAAACCCGGCTCACTTCAATGACTCATTGCTCCATAAACTGGGAGCTGTTTGTGTTCGCTAACTTTAGTTAGAGAAAATTAAAACAAAGATCTAGCTTTTAGTAATGCTTGCATTAGTTCACCTGACGCCGTCCGTTGCGTTTTGATAATACCGTTGAATATCATATCTACCGCTTTTTGAATGCCATATGGAAAAGTGTTACCTAACTTGGGCACTTAATCTGCATGCATAATAGCTAGCCTAACAGCTCCTAATCCCACCATTTTCATGCAAATTTCTGCTATGTTTTCCATTTCACCAACCTTCCTTGGATTTTATTTTTCAAAATCCTCAGTCTTACGCTGGTTCACATATTCGCAGCGTTTTTAAGGGCCGAATCCTCATATATTTGCAAATTGTCGCTGGATTTTTATTATAATACGGAAAATATCTTTGTAAATTTTTACTTTAAATACATTCTTGTATTTTTTCTAGGGTCAGCCGCGATGAAAAATTGTGGGATTCGTTCCAGGATCCGCCTAGTAAAAAGAAGGCGGGCTCATCAGCAGAAGAAACGGAACGCTTCGAATCATTTGTACGAATTACAAAATTTATAGTATGCATCATTGTCTTCATATTGATTCTAGGCTCAAGTGTTGTCTCTAAAATGTCATTACTATTTATGACGTCACACATTGCAGAAGGCCGTCAAATACCGTTTTGTAATATACATTGTAAGTAATCATGAAATTGTAGAAATTTAGTATATTAAAATTCTTTTGTTTTTTTGATAGTGCCGGAAAAATCGTTTGAAGCTATAATTCCTGTTACACAGCGTATTGCCTGGATATGGGCTATTATTTTCGCATTTGCAGTACCAGAACTGGGGACATTATTACGAGCCGCCCGAATATGCTTCTTTAAACGTATGGAACGCCCAACGGCTATGGAATTTGTTATTGTCTTTTGTGCCGAAACACTTCATGTTATCGGCCTAGCAGTATTAATGATCATGGTGCTGCCAAAGTTAGACGTAATTCAAGGTGTAATGCTGACAAATTGTTTATGTTTTATACCAGCAGTGTTAAATTTTTGTTCAGACTGGTATCCAGATTCAGATGAACCTAATGGTCGTATTTTAACGAAGCTTAAAACACCGCTTAATCTATTAGCAGTATGCGCTCAATTGACCGGTTTTGTTGTGTGGCCATTATTGCACGAAGATACTGAGATGTGGGTAATCCCGGCCGCCATACTATGCATATCGTTTCATTGGTGGGAGAATTTTGTTTCGGAAAAAAGTCAACTATCTTTTATCATTTACTTGAATGACGTGAAAAAATCCCTGGCCCGGACAAGATACTTTACCTACCTATATATTTCAATGTGGAAAATTATTGTATTTTCATTAAGTGCTATTTTCCTTTCCAAAATTGATTTCACAATCTTTTTTACGGAGTTTATTGACGGATTCGGAAATCATTCCATTACCGTAGTAGAAACCATCCCGATCTTAACTGATTATGAACGATTCCCAGAGTTGAGAAATATAACAGCCGATTTATTTGATTCAACTCATTTTTCAACACCAGGTGCAATTTGGTGGACAATATTTATACAGGTTGCTACATCGTACGCATGTTACGTATTTACAAAATTTACATGCAAAATTCAAATTCAATCATTCAGTTTTGGGCTCCCGATCAACCTTACCGTCCCTATTTCCGTCTCAATTTTACTGATACTATGCAGTTTCAAATCAACAGACCCTTGTGCTTTTTACGATCTACTACCAGATTATTTATTCTTTACTCCGCCACCGGTCCAAAATTTGGATGATTATGTTGTAAATGACTTTGCCTGGATTTCTATAATATGGATTCTCTCACAAACTTGGATTACACGACATATTTGGACACCTAAGTCTGACAAGAATGCAACAACCGACAGTTTATTTATTACACCACTCTATAATGGGCTGCTAATTGATCAGTCACTTCCGTTAAATCGCAGACGTGAAGATTTATCAGATGTTATAAAAAAGAAAGATTTAGATCTCAAACAGAAAATGTATAACGATGGTTCCGATGAAGAAGCCAATGAACATTCCGGGTCTTCGGTACGGCCAGAAGATAAGATACCACAGATATTTATTTGCGCTACCATGTGGCACGAGAACAAAGAAGAAATGATGGAGTTTTTAAAATCGATTATACGTTTAGACGAAGATCAAAGTGCGCGGCGTCTCGCTCGCAATTACATTCAAACCGAAACGGATTTCATTGATCCTGAATACTATGATTTAGAAACTCATATTTTCTTTGATGATGCGTTCATAACGGATAAAAAAAAGAAAGAGGACGCTGAAGCAAACCCAATAAATGAATACGTAAAGTTATTGATAACAAGTATTTCGGATGCAGCTCGCGAGGTTTACAAAACTGAAATGAAAATACGTGATCCGCAAAAATTTGTTACACCATATGGTGGCCGGCTTGTTTGGACATTACCCGGAAAAACCAAAATGATCGCACATTTAAAACATGCTGATAAAATTCGAAAGAAGAAACGGTGGTCTCAGGTCATGTACATGTATTATTTACTTGGCTATCGTATAATGCAACTGGACATACCGGATGAACGCAAACTAGTAATTTCAAAAAATACTTTCCTGCTAGCGCTAGATGGCGATATTGATTTCCAACCAAATGCCGTGCAATTACTTATTAGCCGTATGAAAATTGATGAAAATTTAGGAGCTGCTTGCGGTCGTATTCACCCAATTGGCGGTGGCCCAATGGTTTGGTATCAGAAATTTGAATACGCCATTGGACATTGGTTACAAAAAGCGACCGAACATGTCATTGGATGTGTTTTGTGTTCACCGGGATGTTTCTCTTTGTTCAGGGGACGGGCCTTGATGGAAAATAGTGTTATGAAAAAATACACCACAAATTCAGAAGATGCACGACATTTCGTTCAATACGATCAGGGAGAGGATCGTTGGTTATGCACATTGCTGCTAAAACAACGGTTTCGTGTCGAGTATTCGGCGGCATCCGATGCGTACACTCATAGTCCAGAAGGTTTTAATGAATTTTATAACCAGCGGCGTCGATGGGTTCCTTCGACCATGGCGAATATTTTGGACTTGTTAGCCGATGCCAAAGAAATTGTAAAGACGAACGACAGCATATCCATGCCATATATTGTATATCAAAGTATGTTAATGTTTGGCACAATCCTTGGGCCGGGAACTATATTTTTAATGATGATTGGAGCTTTGGTAGCAGTATTTTCTATTGATATATGGACCTCATTTTTATGGAATTTTATTCCACTTGTTGTGTTTATGGTAATATGCTTTCACTTTAAACAAAAGTATCAATTAATTGCTGCTTTTGGTATTACCGCAATATACACCCTCGTTATGATGGCCGTGCTCATTGGTATAATAATGCAGTTCATGGAAGACGGCTTAGCTTCACCAACGTCAATGTTCTTTTTTGCGGTTGCCGGGCAAATTGTTATAGCTGGAATTTTACATCCACAAGAAATAGGATGCCTACTTCACGGTGTAGTTTACTACATCACCATTCCATCTATGTACATGTTACTCGTTATATATTCGCTATTCAATATGAATGACGTTTCATGGGGTACTCGGGAGACTCCAAAAGCTGCGGAACCTGCTAAGGTAGAGACAAAAGGACCGGGTGGAAAATATTTTTCCACTGGTAAACCAGAGGAAGATGGATCTGTCGATATATCCTTGTTCAATATATTCCGTTGTATGCTTTGCACTCATTCAAAACCGTCGGAAGTACAAGAACAGCTAGTCAGAGTGACGGAAAAGCTCAATGAAATTACAAATCAAATACGAGATCTAGAAATGTGAGTACGAAATATAGTCCTTGTTTATGTGTAACATTAAATTTAAACATTGTTTTTGCAGGAAAACTTATGGCAACATACCAAGGAAATCTGAGATGGGACCACGTGCTTCCGATTTTAACCGTCTTGAAACGGATTCAATAAACTCGTCCCATACAATTTCCATAACTAATGATACAAATACTGAAGAGGAACCCACTGAAAAATCCGTAAACACCCTTCCCGATTGGTTATACGACCCAGATATCAGAAATGGTGAGGTGCGCACATTAGGCCAGTCCGAACAAAAGTTCTGGATCGAAATGATTGAGAAATATTTAAAGCCGCTCGATTTGAGTCAAGAACAGTTGACTGACAATAAAAATAAATTAAAAGCTCTCCGAGATATGTCCGTTTTTGCTTTCGTGATGATAAACGCTTTATTCGTACTCGTTGTATTTTTACTGCAGTTGAATAAAGACCAATTGCATTTTAAATGGCCTTGGGGCGGTTCAAATGAAATATTCTTTGATGAGAGCACCATAGAAATAACAATAAAACACGAGTATTTAGAATTGGAACCGATTGGATTATTGTTTGTTCTGTTCTTTGGTATAATATTGGGTATTCAGTTTATTGCTATGCTCATTCATCGATTTGGTACGGTTTCTCAAATTTTAGCGGCTACTGACTTAGATTGGTACTGTGGCAAGAAAGCTGAAGAAATGTCACCCGAAGCGGATATGCGAGGAAAAGCGGTAACGATTGCAAAGAAACTGCAGAAACCGAAAGCACAATGGGACGAAGATGAATTGGATGAGGAACAAAAACATATTGCAAGGCGTCGCGACACAATCAAAAAAATTATAAGCCAACAACAGAAAAAGAAACAGGATTACAGTGATTTAGAACGTAATTTCAGGGAGGCATTCCTTGGGGCGGGTGCACTTAGTTTGGGAAATTTGAAATTGAAACGTAAAACGACCGCAATGTTAAATCAGCGCCGATCGACAGTAAAGGCGCGCCAATCAGTTTCACAACCAACTGGTGAAGCATTCAATCCAGCAAGTATTCTAATGCAGAATCCAAGGCCATCACTTATTAATCCGGGAAATCAATCGACTTACCCTCGTTCATACGACAATCGTTCATTTGAACCCGATTCATTTGATGCATTGGAAATGGATGATATTTCATTAAATAATCAATATGGAGGTGATGAAATTAATGCGCCAAGGCATCGTCCAAGCCATCGTCCAAGTCATCGGCCCAGTCACCGGCATAATGTTCGACCATCTGTAACATTTGCATAACAATATATAATATATTTATTTTTTTGTACTGTAATAAAATATATGATTTTTAAGTAATATTATATTGAAAATAAATTAAATTTCATCCAAATTATTTTGCACTTTTTCTAACAGTTAATTTTTGAATATTTTATATTTAAAAAAATTGTATAAGCATTAACTTAATATTTCGACCGTTAAGCAATTATCAAATTCAATCGAAACTTTAAAATTTTAAGTACCCTCTATAACAAATGAGCTAGAGATCAATGTGGGGAGTATTAGCTTGGAGTGGATATGTTTTTGAAAAAATCTGAGGTTTCTATGCATAATGGAAGTATTCCGTATTTTTATTGTTGATCATTTATAATGCTCCCATGTACGCTTTTTCCCTACCAAAATTGTTTTGTCGGTCAATAATTAAGTAAAGTTATAGAAATTGAATAATAACGTACTTTTAAAATTATTTCTTGCCTAAAAATTTGTGTAATAAGTACTTTAGAACCAGAGGCACATACATATTGTTCAGTGAACAACTAAAGGGTTAACGGGATAAATGTAAGATTGATTGTGCAGTAATGTCAATATCAACTTATATGTGTAATTCAATTGTGGAAATTGTCGGCCCATCAAATATTTTGAATTATGTTAAATATTTAAATTCATTCAGCCAGATGCCGGCAATGAACAACTTATGCAAGGAACAACAGCAGAGGTTCAGAGAGATCCAAACCCTCTTGTCTCACTACAAGAAGGTTTCCATCAGCAAGAAGGCAAGTATATATATCTACAGCAAAAACGGTGTTTATGAAGATATATATGAAGATTCGTCGGTGCTGATGAACTTATACTAAGTCAGTATAAAGACGAATTCACAACACATGAATATTGGAAAGCTCGAGAAGCGGTGGCACCTCTGGTGAAATACTTAAGAACGGAGTTAGAAACACAAAGGAAATCAAGCGTTAGAGACGAAGAATCTAACAGTATCAGCTGTTCCAAGTTCAACTGCCGGTAATAAAACAACCGATATAGAGAAATTAGACGCAGCGCAAACGAAACGCTATAAAGCGCAACAATTCAAAACGAGGCAATTCCACGTCATAAGACAAGCTAATAGTATGAAGAAGGAGTCAGAAAATGTCGAGTTCATGAACATCAAACTCAATGCAATATCCTCGAAGAAAGTGTAATTCGAAAAGCAGCATGAAGTATATTTACAAATATACGACTTGACTTTTTTGGCAATAAACCCATTACTTCAACTAGCAATGGTTGAAGGAGAAAACTATCGAATGACTCGAAAGATCTTAATAGAGAACTTTTATGTTAATGACGTTGTAACTAGTGCTAATGACCTACAAGATGCACAACTTCTACAAGAACAGCTACTAATCACATTACTTCAAAAAGGTCAATTTCAAATGAGTAAGTGGTGGAGCAGCCACCCACAATTATTGCAGTCTATAAAAGAGTCAAACAAATTAATTGGAAACATGCAGCTGTCGAATACAGCCGAAATTAATTGTCAGATATAAACAATTGTCGCACGGCTACTGACGGCCAAAACCAAGTTAGCGCCTTTACCTGAGTTAAGCAAACGTTACCAAGTCTTGAACTTTTCGGAGCACTTCTTTTGTCACATTTAACTAACCAAGTAGTCAAAACTCTAGAAGAGCAACCGGTTAATATTTACGCATGGACAGATTCTACCATTGTTGTGGTTTGCCTACAAAAACCAGCAACAAAATGAAAAACGTTCATCTCTAATCGGGTATTAGAAATTAAGCAGCACCGCACTAAAATCGGGCGATGGAAACACATAGCAACAACCCAAAACCTTACTGCCATGCATCCCGTGGGATTTCACTATCAACATTAAGTACGTTGGAACAATGATGGACCAGACCGGAAATAACCAAGAAATCTGTAACAAATAAAACAATAGAAAAGTTGAACACAAGTATTAATTTAAAATGGACTACTTCTTCACGTTCTCAATAAGAAGGCTGCATCCGAAAATATCACAATCAACCTCATTGACCGCTAATCAGATTACTTAAAAGTGTTATTAGTACCGCTTATCACTTCCGATTCGT
Organism: Nephrotoma flavescens; assembly: GCA_932526605.1. Lineage (NCBI taxonomy): Eukaryota > Metazoa > Arthropoda > Insecta > Diptera > Tipulidae > Nephrotoma > Nephrotoma flavescens. Next base: position 137,130,053 of record OW052221.1, on the reverse strand, counting down.
ATCTATTTATTTATTTATTTATTTATTTATTTACCAAACAAGGTATATATTATAAAGATATTCTTATGAAAGTAATTTTGCATAGTTAAATATATAAATTCATATTTTCTAACAAATTTGTAATACATTTTCGATATAAAATATTTCGTTTACTTATTCTTTCAAATTTTATTTTATTATTATTTTATATTTTGATACTTAAAAATTAAATATAAGATGTTCTTGCTACGTTTATTCTTACGGGTTCATACAAAACTGCGATTGGTGTGACTCGAAGTACTTAGTGTCCTCACCAATAGTAGTTAGGTAGCAACAAAAAAATACAGTCCGTTATATAAATTAAAAATTAAATTAAATTGCAATCTTAAAATTTTTCTTATATGTTTGTTTTGTCAAGTTAGTACCTGGCTTGTAAGCGTCAATATGGTTATTAAAAATTTTACATGCTCTATTTATTGGTTCATTCGTTTCATAGTTGGTAGGGTGGTAAACTTCTTTTAAGTACTTTGCATGTCGAGTGCGTCCTTGATTTAAAACAACAGCAGTTGAAATTTCTTCGATGTTGATGTTTTTTTGTAAAACGTCAAAAATGAAACTGGCCGCGAGTAAATTTCGTCTTGATGAAAGAGTATCTAAACCTATTATGTCGAGTCTAGAATTGTAACTTGGTAGGTTGGTATAATCTTGCGGATCGAACATATGCCTGAGCACGAACAATAAGAATTGCTTCTGTACTGATTCAAATTTTATTGCATACTTTTCGGTATATGGCATCCAAGTTACCGAAGCATACACAAGGATAGATCTCACAAATGAGCAATAGAGTGATTTCGTTACCCATAAGTTGTTGAATTCTTTAGCTCTTCTTTTTATGAAACCCAGTACCCCATATGCCTTTCACAACGTTACATCATAATGTTTATGGAAATTGACTCGCGTGTCAATTATTACACCTAAATCTCTTATTTCGTCCACTCTCTTCAAACTCCTCCCATCAATTACGTAGTCATGAAGAACAACATTCCTTGTAAAACTGATCACGTAACACTTGTCAACATTTAGGTCTAATTTATTACTGTTGCACATCTAAGATCACTAAAAAACCAGAGTGCTCCGATGAAATTTGAACAACAGAACTTAGAACAGCATTGACTACGACGTAAGAGCAGTTCAAGGTGTTTTCTTTGCGTAAGGAATATCAATCTTAAGGGATGAACAATCAGTTAAGAAGAAGAGCACTATCGCCTCGCTAAATCCGCTCCTGGACAATGATTGCCTTATATGGTGTAACGTTCGACAGTTCGCGATCGTTCCAAAAATACATAGGTACGCATCCCTGTTTTATTCAGTTTATAGTAAGTCATAAAGATTGCTCAATTTTTTTACGCTTCGTTTTTATAAAAATTAACCCTGTTGATTCCGTTAAACCGGTGGTATTTTTTTTAGAAAAATTCTGGATGCGGGGAGAGTTTTTTTTAGTAATTAAGGTATATGGTTCGAAGAATGATATTGGATCGTTCATTGTTTGTAAATTAAAAGTAAATTAAAATATTAAATAAAATACCCAGTTATAGGTATTAATTTCTAAAAGAAACGATTGGTAACAAGTGTATCTATCTTTCGGCCATCAAACAAATTCGAAAAAAAAATATATAAAATAAAATAAAGTAAAATAAAAAAAAATACCTTAGTTGCTTTGTATAATACCTAAAATTAATATTAGTATAGTGAGTGTAACACAAAAAAATATAAAGACATAAACGTACAGTTACCCGAGTACATACTTTAAAAAGCGGTATAAATCGCAAAACACGAACTCTAAATGAAAAATTAACGAAATTGTGTGACCGTTTATAGTTATAAAACAAAAATAATTCTAAAATCTAAAAACTAAATTAAATATAAATACCAAATCTTAAAATCTCAGATCATAATATAAATAGTGAACATACACCGAATAACTACTTAAATATCTAGTGAAATAAAACAAGAACTGGTTAAGTGAGTGCCCGTGGTCATCTGGACCTATAGCATGTTTTCATGCGTAAACTGTGATTACAACATTAACGCCAGTTAAATTGCCTCATACTGTGAAAAAAATTCGGAAGGCAAAATAAGTGCATATCCATTATAAAATAAACATGGTAGGCATATGTGTGTACGAACTATACAGTGCAAATCGTGCAAGTGACGAATAGTTTTTATTTGAAAATTATCGGGCTAAAATTCGAAAATTGTTCAATTAAGTGCCCTCGCCGAACTGGATAAACCAAAACATTGCAATTATTAGATATTGGAACGTATTCAACGTCGAGAAGAGTCGACAACAGCCATTTTAAAGATAGGTGTATTTTGTTTGTAATTTTCGTACGATATTATTTACCAAATTTTTGTTGTATATTATTTCTTTAGTATATATATATTTACAAATTTTTTTTTCTTAAAACTTTTCCATATTTTTCTTATAATTTTCTATTAAATTTGATCAAATTGAAATATTGTCTTAACGATTATTGTAATTTTTATAAGCTTAGTTAGTTAGGAAATTGGCGGTAATTAGTGGTGTGCCGTTCGTCCGCGATAGCTCTATGTTAGCGGATTCGTAATTTTTTTGTTGTTGAGAACGAATTGGTACCTGCATGATTATTGCTAATATTAAGACGTCATTTAGAATAAGTTAGATCAGGTGAATGGTAGAATTGTTTTACTTTATTTTTTTTGTTGATTATTAGAGAATAATGATTTATATGTTTTGCTTCGGTATCGAATTATTTTTTTTGTAAATACATATGTGTAGCCTTAACGAAGGCCGAATTCGAAAGATTTTTTTTTGGTCAATTATTTCTTCAAGGCTTTCTCCTTTATCATTCGTTCGAAACCAATGTCGCATTTCAGGATGAGTAATTAAGACTTTAAATCGAGGATGAAGTAAGTAAATTGATGTCAGTCTGATAGGGTAAGTTGATCAATGCCTTTTTCCGGTCCCCTTTCCTACCCTATCCTTCCCTTCTTAGTTTATACTCGCGGTCTAGCACGATTTACTCAAGCTTTGGGAAACCCCACCCCCTTTACCCTGAGCTCTAGCCGGCCCAAGACGACCGCCCCGAAGCCTCTGAGTAGATAAATTTCTGTGAACAGCCGTTAGCCAACTATCGGTTATGTTACAGTGGCGCCCAATCCATCGGTATTAATAGTTGTTAATTTTTTTTAATATTTAATATAGTTGAGATTAAATATTTTTTTGTGTAAAAATTTTCTAATTGATAATCCCCAATTTTTCCCCCTCCCCTTTCCGTGGATATTGTAACTATTTTCCCATTTTCTTTATTATTTCATCGACGATCGTAAGTGTAGCTGAATCTGGACTATATAATTCTGTAGACTCAGTTGTGCGGCCCATACGATTATTCATCTTTCATATAAATTAATTATTTGTTAAAACAAGTTTCTTTAACTTTCACTGGGAAATACCTTCTATGAAAAGTTGATGTGATCATCCTTAGCAGTACTTCCAATATAATTGTTGACTTTAGTGTTTGTTAGTGATTTCATCAATCATCACCGTTTCATATTTCTTACTTTCGCAATGAGCTCCAATAAATTTGTCGATTACATTGTTAGGTAAAGCATGAAATCTTATTTGTTTTAGTTGCGCAGACATCCGATATTGCTGATGTTGAGTAATATTCCCGTTGAGTCGTCTGTTAGTACAAGTAAAGCAATCTTTTAAAAATTCTCAATTCAGAATCTGCGTAAGCGCTTCTAGTATTCTTATCCATTACTATAGATTCGTTTGTTAGCATTCAGATTCCTCTCCCTTAACCTTATTCCTCCCTTTCCCTCGGCATTGATCAACTTAGTGTAAGCAGGAATTATATATAAGTACATAAAAACATTCCTTATCACGACTCGGAAATTTTTTTAACTTACTAGCTTCATCCTCGCTTAAATGATTTAGATAAATTTTGATTACATACTTAATATTCGTGTAGTACAAGACCACGTAATTTGTGAAAAGCAATAGCATCCCGATTTTTCGTATATCTATTTATAGTTGTCTACCTAAAATTTTCATATACCAATAATATTTATAATTTAAAATTTTTTTTCTTTTTAATTCATTGTCTTTAAAATTTTGCTAAATTTTTATTTCTATTAGTTTCGCAATAAAATATTTCCCGAAAAATGGCTACTGGAGTTTTGAAATCGGAAAACTTAGAAAATGACGAATTTTTGATAGAATGTGAAATTCGGTTGTTACAAGGCTCACTTAAATCCTTATTTAAAGATTTGGATGCCCGCCTATTATCGGAGGAAACCGATCCCGAGCTTCGGCCTACCCAACCTCATAAGCTAGCATTACAATTCCCTAACAAAGAGACAACACTATGTACGTTCAAACTGCAGAATGTGCAGTCACAATTGCTGCGCTACATTAACGCGATGACAGATGATGCGGATGAGCTTGCAGTAATTACTGCTCGATTGAAGCATTTACAAGGTCGGCTAACACGAATTTCCGGTTTAGACATAGTAAAAGAACCTGCGATTAAGCTCTGTAAGACATGCGAATTACTTTTAGAGCTTTGTGTTAAATTAGGGTCAGATACAGTACCACCTCTTAATGAATCATTACAGGTCATAAGTTCGGTGCACATTGCAGCACCCGATTGGTCGGAATTTACATCTCATCACTCGGATCAAACCCATTCATCTACGCCTAATGGGCAAAGCCCATTCGAAGTTCAGGGGAGTAATACTTTTCAGTCAAATAATACTATTAAGTACACCCCGCCTCATAAATGGAAAATAAAATATGCAGGCTTGCCAACAGATACTCCAGTGGAAAATTTTATTTTTCGTGTGGAACATCTCGCGCTTAAAAACGGTATAAGAGAGGAACAACTAGCAAATGAGATAAGTTTCCTTTTGGACGGTACCGCAAAGGAGCAATACTGGTTGACGCTTCGCTGCAATTCGAACAGCACTTGGAATGATATTCGGCAGTCTTTAATTCATAGATTCCAAGATCGACGCACCGATTATGACATAAAACAATGTATTGATAGTCGACATCAACCATCAGACGAAACGTTCGCAGATTTCTACTATGAAATTTTAAGTTTATCATTGCGACTAAAAACGCCTTTGTCTGATTTAGACTTGTTGGAGGCCTTAAGGAAAAACATGCGGGCGGGCTTGAAGGCACATCTAGCAGGGCAATATTTTGAAACAACGGCAGACTTTGTACGTACTTGCATTCTCACTGAAGATACCTGGAAAAACATGAACTATGTCCCAGAACTTACCATGAACTTTCGACCACACAGTTTTCATGTAGAACCATGTCTCCCTGGTAATATTAATGCATTTAGAATTGGTTCGATTCCGAGTAATCCTCCTAAACTGAAAGCTTATTCCCGACCCATTACATCTACTACTTGCTGGAATTGTTGCCGAACCGGCCACAACTTCACCGAGTGCGACATACCCACAAGAGGAATTTTTTGCTACGGCTGCGGGGCCCGTGAAGTCCTTAAACCCCATTGCTTAAATTGTTCTTCTAAACCGGGAAACAGGGGACTGGAAATGAATACCACAGGGTCGACTCATTTCCGATCCATACAAACGAGACCCAATCATTCACAAGGCGAGAATTCGAGAACTCAGGAGCAGACTAAGAACTCGCTCACTACAAAAGTCTCACAAATTTCGGTCAATTAAATATTTTCGAGAAAAACGACTATTGCATGCCAAAATTGCCGAAACAATTCTAAATTCAACCGATGATAATCGTCCGTATGTAGACGTAGAAATAGAAGGGAGTTTAATGCGAGGCCTATTGGATAGTGGCGCAACAGTTAGTGCGCTGGGTAAGGGTTCAGAAGAATTCATTAAGAAAAAACAAATATTTTTGCATCCATTTCCCGCCATTTTAAAAACAGCAAGTGGCGCGCCTCAATGTGTTTTAGGATACATTAAAACCAATTTGAGGTATAACAATAAGACGTGCCAAGTTAAGCTGTTGATAGTGCCATCCCTTCAACAAAGTTTATACCTTGGCTGCGACTTCTGGGAAAGCTTTGGAATCAAACCCTTATTAATAGAGGAAATAAATTGCCCACGTAGCCTTAAAGGAATCCCCGATACCAAGTTACACACCTTAAATCAGCAACAGCAACATCAACTCCAATCAGTTATTAAGTCACTGCCAAATTTTCAAGACTCAGGACTTGGAAGAACTAGTCTCATAACTCATGTAATAGATGTAGGAGATGCACCACCGGTTAAGCAGCGTTTTTATGCTCGTTCTCCAGCAGTACTGCAAGACATGTATAGAGAACTCGACCGTATGCTGTCAATGGATGTCATAGAGGAAAGCAATAGCTCCTGGTGCTCCCCCATGACTTGTGTGAAGAAAGAAAACGGCAAAATCCGACTTTGTCTAGATGCGAGAAAGCTTAATTTAGTTACCAAAAAGGACGCGTATCCTTTACCCCTTATAGATGGCTTGTTGAGTAGATTAGACCGAACGACGTTTATTTCTAGCCTGGACCTAAAAGACGCCTTTTGGCAAATCCCGCTAGATTCCAGTTCTAAGGACAAAACGGCGTTTACCATCCCGGGGCGACCCTTATACCAGTTTAAAGTCATGCCTTTTGGGCTCTGCAATGCCCCCCAAACCTTGTGTCGGTTGATGCATAAGGTCATTCCTTACCACCTACATGACCGAGTGTTCGTCTACCTTGATGACCTCTTAATCACCACCTCCACATTTGAAGAGCATCTGTCATTATTGGCGGACGTTTCGGTTCGTCTGGCGAACGCCGGATTAACAATTAATGTGGAGAAAAGCCAATTTTTACTGAAAGAGATTGAATATCTCGGTTATTTAGTTGGTGAGGGTGGCCTTAGGCCCAATCAGAGCAAGGTGAAGGCCATTGCAGAGTTTCCAGTGCCAAGGACTGTTAAACAGATAAGAAGAATTTTGGGAGTCTCGGAGTGGTATCGTCGGTTTATTAAAGGTTATTCAGTAATCTCGGCTCCTCTAACGAACCTATTGAAGAAGGGCAGTCGGTTCCAGTGGACTGAGGAGACACAGAAAGCATTTGATGAGTTAAAATCGGCGTTAACTTCGTCCCCAGTTTTAGTAACTCCTGATTTCAAAAAGAGGTTCTACATTCAATGCGATGCCAGCTCCACTGGAATAGGAGCTGTTCTGTTTCAAAAGGATTCGGATGGAGAAGACCGACCAATATCCTACATGTCGAAGAAACTTAATGCGGCCCAAAGAAATTATAGTGTTACGGAATTGGAGTGTTTGGCAGCGGTGTTGGCCATTCAAAAGTTTAGAGCTTACGTAGAAGGTCAAGCATTTACAGTGATTACGGATCACGCAAGCCTCACCTGGCTGATGTCCCTTAAAGATATAAACGGTCGACTCGCACGGTGGAGCTTGAAATTACAATCATTTGATTTTGTGATACAGTATCGTAAAGGTAGTCAAAACGCCGTACCAGACGCCTTGTCTCGGGTATTCATGGATTCTCTTGATGCAGTTGAACTTCCATTGCATGTCAACACGGATTCACCAGCGTTTAAATCCCAAGCCTATCAGCAAATGATTCAGGATATTGACAATAATACGACACCTAACAATTTGGTAATCATTGATGGATTAGCTTATATAAATCTGACACCTCGCCAGAATACAGTACCGTTAATACAGTCTGATGTGCCTGAACTAAAATTATTAATTCCAGACAGTTTGCGATTTTCATTAATTGAATTAGCTCACTGTTCTCCATCCGCTGCCCATATGGGAATAAATAAAACAATGGAGATACTAAAGCGATTTTATTATTGGCCTACGATGAACACCGACATAAAAACCTTTATAAACGCGTGCGAGAGTTGTAAATGCAATAAGCCCATGAACTTTCAAAGTCATCCTTCTTTACGTTCACTGCCTGTTACCTTCCGGCCCTGGCAGAGGATTTACCTCGATTTCATGGGACCTTACCCTCGTACCCGGAACGGAAATACTTCCATATTAATTGTAGTCGACCATTTTTCTAAATTTGTATTAACTAAAGCGGTGCGACAAGCAACGGCTATTGAGGTTGTAAGGTTCCTTGAAAATCAGGTATTTCTGATGTTTGGGGTGCCGGAAGTGATTGTGTCAGATAATGGGAGGCAGTTCGAAGCCAATATCGTTAAGGACCTTTGTACGAAATATGGAGTACGCCACCTCTTCACAGCTAAATATTCGCCTCAAGCGAATGCCTCTGAAAGAGTCAACCGTACTATTCTCTCAGCTTTAAGATCCTATATTAAGGATGATCAGAAAGTTTGGGATATCCACCTAAGTGCAGTTACTAATGCTCTACGAAACTGTAGACATGATTCCTCAAAATTTTCCCCGAGTTATATTGTATTTGGACAACACGCCATACTGCACGGTTCAAGTTATAAATTGTTAAAACGAGTCTATAATTTTACTGGGAATGAACTTGCTATTGATCATAAATCCGAAAGTCTATACAAAATCTACCTGCAAGTACGAAAGAACCTAACTGATGCCGCTCAGAAATATAATGGCCGGTATGGACTAAGGGCAAGGCAACCCAATTTGCAAATCGGTCAACCTGTATACGTTAGAAATTTCACGCAAAGCAAAGCTTCTGAACAATATGCAGCAAAATTAGCTCCCAAATTTGAAAAGGGATTTATTTCGAAACTAATTGGGAATGTTGCTTACGAAATCGTGAACAGCAATGGAAACCCAATCGGCGTATATCATTAAAAGGATATTAAAATCTAGCAAAATCGAACCTTTATTTTTGTTGAATTATATGCCCGGCCTGTGGAGACTCATCTCTTGGGTGTAAGTCGTCCCCACGAGTTGTAACGTTCGACAGTTCGCGATCGTTCCAAAAATACATAGGTACGCATCCCTGTTTTATTCAGTTTATAGTAAGTCATAAAGATTGCTCAATTTTTTTACGCTTCGTTTTTATAAAAATTAACCCTGTTGATTCCGTTAAACCGGTGGTATTTTTTTTTTTGTATAAATAGAGAAAAATTCTGGATGCGGGGAGAGTTTTTTTTTAGTAATTAAGGTATATGGTTCGAAGAATGATATTGGATCGTTCATTGTTTGTAAATTAAAAGTAAATTAAAATATTAAATAAAATACCCAGTTATAGGTATTAATTTCTAAAAGAAACGATTGGTAACAAGTGTATCTATCTTTCGGCCATCAAACAAATTCGAAAAAAAAATATATAAAATAAAATAAAGTAAAATAAAAAAAAATACCTTAGTTGCTTTGTATAATACCTAAAATTAATATTAGTATAGTGAGTGTAACACAAAAAAATATAAAGACATAAACGTACAGTTACCCGAGTACATACTTTAAAAAGCGGTATAAATCGCAAAACACGAACTCTAAATGAAAAATTAACGAAATTGTGTGACCGTTTATAGTTATAAAACAAAAATAATTCTAAAATCTAAAAACTAAATTAAATATAAATACCAAATCTTAAAATCTCAGATCATAATATAAATAGTGAACATACACCGAATAACTACTTAAATATCTAGTGAAATAAAACAAGAACTGGTTAAGTGAGTGCCCGTGGTCATCTGGACCTATAGCATGTTTTCATGCGTAAACTGTGATTACAACATTAACGCCAGTTAAATTGCCTCATACTGTGAAAAAAATTCGGAAGGCAAAATAAGTGCATATCCATTATAAAATAAACATGGTAGGCATATGTGTGTACGAACTATACAGTGCAAATCGTGCAAGTGACGAATAGTTTTTATTTGAAAATTATCGGGCTAAAATTCGAAAATTGTTCAATTAAGTGCCCTCGCCGAACTGGATAAACCAAAACATTGCAATTATTAGATATTGGAACGTATTCAACGTCGAGAAGAGTCGACAACAGCCATTTTAAAGATAGGTGTATTTTGTTTGTAATTTTCGTACGATATTATTTACCAAATTTTTGTTGTATATTATTTCTTTAGTATATATATATTTACAAATTTTTTTTTCTTAAAACTTTTCCATATTTTTCTTATAATTTTCTATTAAATTTGATCAAATTGAAATATTGTCTTAACGATTATTGTAATTTTTATAAGCTTAGTTAGTTAGGAAATTGGCGGTAATTAGTGGTGTGCCGTTCGTCCGCGATAGCTCTATGTTAGCGGATTCGTAATTTTTTTGTTGTTGAGAACGAATTGGTACCTGCATGATTATTGCTAATATTAAGACGTCATTTAGAATAAGTTAGATCAGGTGAATGGTAGAATTGTTTTACTTTATTTTTTTTGTTGATTATTAGAGAATAATGATTTATATGTTTTGCTTCGGTATCGAATTATTTTTTTTGTAAATACATATGTGTAGCCTTAACGAAGGCCGAATTCGAAAGATTTTTTTTTGGTCAATTATTTCTTCAAGGCTTTCTCCTTTATCATTCGTTCGAAACCAATGTCGCATTTCAGGATGAGTAATTAAGACTTTAAATCGAGGATGAAGTAAGTAAATTGATGTCAGTCTGATAGGGTAAGTTGATCAATGCCTTTTTCCGGTCCCCTTTCCTACCCTATCCTTCCCTTCTTAGTTTATACTCGCGGTCTAGCACGATTTACTCAAGCTTTGGGAAACCCCACCCCCTTTACCCTGAGCTCTAGCCGGCCCAAGACGACCGCCCCGAAGCCTCTGAGTAGATAAATTTCTGTGAACAGCCGTTAGCCAACTATCGGTTATGTTACAATGGGTAACAGGAAGACTCAAAATTTTAGATCTCCCATTCGAAGAGAAACACCCTCTCATTCTACCATCTAAATCACACCTTACCAGCCGAAATATTAGTTGGATAATAAAGGCAGCACAAGGATAAAGGAATCACATTCAAATATGCATTGTCTGTTTCCGATTACAAAGTAAACATACAGAACAACTCATGGGCGATCTTTTGATGAAAAAACCCTTTTTCAATTTGGGCGGGTAGATGTTGAAATAGAATAAAACAAACTGTGTGAACGAAATTCTTCTTTATTTGAAAGGCCCATGTATGCCAATGTTTATGGAATATAACATCGTTCAAATATCCGCCGCCGCTTGTCACGGTGGCACGGATCTCAGAGGACTAAGTTTCAATGACTCTACCGCATAGATCCGACTGAATTTCTCCTATGGAATTGGTTATGTTGGATTTAGGGGCAACGGTGGATCATTTCTTTGTTGTATAGTGCCCTAGGGTTAGACTTAGCCATTTTCAACTATGGTCCATAGCAACCTTGATTTTTTGCTAATGACGTTACTTTATGTCTTTGAGCAAATTAAGCCTTTATTCCACAATGAACCATATTTTTTCAATAAAATTTTACTTACAAAATCGATTTATATGTAGTAGTGTGTTGCCATAATAAATTGGAAAAAATACTAACCAGAGTATTCTTCATAGCAATCTTCTAATACATTTACATAAAAAAAAAAATTAAGTGTGCTTTAGACCACACTACTGAAGTAAAACTTCTAAAATATATTTAATATATTTTATAATGTAATATAGCAAAATTATAATTTTGAAAAAAAAAATTGGTCACCCTGTGCGTTCTCGAGTGTCATCTAACCGTTTATGTCTGATGCCACAAGATGTAACCTTGTAACTTGGTAACTTTTTCAAGGCCAACTAGTCGTAATAGATAATGTTTATGTATGTGTAACAAAATGGACAAAAAAATTATTTTTGAAATCTCTTCGCATAGTAAAAATGGCCTTGAAATATTTTTTATTTTATTAATGTTTGTCTAGTGTGGTTTGATCGAAAATTTATTTAAGTCGCATTAAAACCTGTATCATGGACAAACGGGGAAAGAAACGAAGAAAGAATCGGTTTCTGTGATACCTCGTGTGGAATGGAGCTATAATATAGAAAAAAATACATATATAAAATAAATCGCACGGACGATTTTTTTTTTGGTCGCCCTGTGCGTTCTGGAGTGAGTAAGTGAGTGAGTGACATAGATGTTATAATAAAGAAAAAAAAATGTGGTCACCCTGTGCGTTCTCGAGTGAGTCAGTCAGTGACATAGAAGTCTATATTATGACTTTCCAATTTTCCAGTTTTTCAATTTTCAAATTTTCTAATTTTCCAATTTACCAACTTTCCAAATTTCCTATTTTCTTTAATTTTTTTATTTTCCTATTTTCCAATTTTTCAATTTTCCGATATTCCAATTTACCAGTTTCAAAATTTACCAATTTTCCAAATTTCCAAGTTTCATATTTTTATATTTTCATATTTTCATATTTTTATATTTTTATATTTTTATATTTTTATATTTTCATATTTTCATATTTTTATATTTTCATATTTTTATATTTTCATATTTTCATATTTTCATATTTTCATATTTTCATGTTTTCATATTTTCATATTTTCATATTTTCATATTTTCATATTTTCATATTTTCATATTTTCATATTTTCATATTTTCATATTTTCATATTTTCATATTTTCATATTTTCATATTTTCATATTTTCATATTTCCATATTTTCATATTTTCATATTTTCATATTTTCATATTTTCATATTTTCATATTTTCATATTTTCATATTTTCATATTTTCATATTTTCATATTTTCATATTTTCATATTTTCATATTTTCATATTTTCATATTTTCATATTTTCATATTTTCATATTTTCATATTTTCATATTTTCATATTTTCATATTTTCATATTTTCATATTTTCATATTTTCATATTTTCATATTTTCATATTTTCATATTTTCATATTTTCATATTTTCATATTTTCATATTTTCATATTTTCATATTTTCATATTTTCATATTTTCATATTTTCATATTTTCATATTTTCATATTTTCATATTTTCATATTTTCATATTTTCATATTTTCATATTTTCATATTTTCATATTTTCATATTTTCATATTTTCATATTTTCATATTTTCATATTTTCATATTTTCATATTTTCATATTTTCATATTTTCATATTTTCATATTTTCATATTTTCATATTTTCATATTTTCATATTTTCATATTTTCATATTTTCATATTTTCATATTTTCATATTTTCATATTTTCATATTTTCATATTTTCATATTTTCATATTTTCATATTTTCATATTTTCATATTTTCATATTTTCATATTTTCATATTTTCATATTTTCATATTTTCATATTTTCATATTTTCATATTTTCATATTTTCATATTTTCATATTTTCATATTTTCATATTTTCATATTTTCATATTTTCATATTTTCATATTTTCATATTTTCATATTTTCATATTTTCATATTTTCATATTTTCATATTTTCATATTTTCATATTTTCATATTTTCATATTTTCATATTTTCATATTTTCATATTTTTATATTTTTATATTTTCATATTTTCATATTTTCATATTTACATATTTTCATATTTTCATATTTTCATATTTTAATATTTTCCAATTTTCCATTTACCTATTTTCCAATTTTATAATTTTCAAATTTTTTAATTTAGAAATTTTCCAATTTTGCAAATTTCCAATTTTTCCAATTTTCCATTTACCAATTTTCCTATTTTTTTATTTTCCAATTTTTGTAACCAATTATTAAAATAAAATGGTGTCAACTAATGTTCCACCTAGGGATTTATGAATTGTCATGGCACATCCTGATACTAAAGGAAAATGATTTCGTTTTGCGTTTATTGTTTCGTTCGCTTCGTTCGATTACATTTTTCGTAACGCATTTGCCAGCTTAGTCCCCAAGTCAAGCGTGCCTAAAGAAGTTTTACTTCAAAAAGTTTATGACGAGAAATATTTCTCACACACTAAGATCGTTTTATACTTGGGAAAATATTATGGTGAACCAACATATTTATTATTTTTATAATATGTGATTTCTTCGCGAGTAGAAATTTATAAAATATTTTTTATTTGATCTTGATGAATTGTAATACCAATTAAACTTAAATTCCTATAAAAAAAATGAAATTGCCAAAGTAAATTTATTTTATGAATATTTGTTGGTTATGTTTTCTTCAAGATGTCAAAATTTATCTATAAAATGTTCCCATAAATTTTGTTTTTGTTTCTGTCATTCTATTATAATTTATTGATTAGCTTTCTCTTTTTGTTTCTCCAGTATATTTTAGTGAATAAATAATTTTTCTTGTGGCATAAAGGCTTTAAACAGGAATGAAATATAAAAACCAAGTCAAGCAAATTTCGATGAACATGAACGTACTCCTACATCGATCAATTGAGAGAGGCTGCATTTGTTAAGCCGTCGACTTATACAATTACAATTCTCACTTTAAGGAACGGTCATATTAGATCAACTCGAGGATCTGGTAGTTCTCTCATAATTTGAAACATTTATGTGTGACTTGGAATGTTTGTTCAGGATTGCTCTACGTAATACTACATACTCGTGTCATTGTATTGAATGACACGAGTATGTAGTATTACGTATGGTTCCAACACTCTTCATGCACAATCAGCTGGGTTCTGGTCGGATTTAACATGATACCACTTTGATTAGCTCATATCTGGGTTTTTCTATTTTGGTTTTTATCGCTGTTTGTACACCCGACCACATATTTTTTAACAGCAGTACACCGCAGAGTTCCATCAGCAGTAGTACTGAAACTTGCATTACAGGTGATACCTTTATTCTACATGATATCAATTTTGATAACATATTCTCCACAGCTAGTCCTAACTCAGCCATAAACCGCTTGTAACGAAACATTCCATTCGGCGCCACACCAACGAAACACGAAGAGTTCCAAGTTGGGGGACTCTGTAATGAAGGAGAGTTCCAATAACAAACACGGCCTTAGAGGTCTACGCGGTTATATGCAGCTCCGGCTAGAGCTCAGGGGCGTAGGCGTCGGGTTTTGATAAGTTTTGATTTGATTTAATCTTCTTTAGTTTTATTTAAAATGTTTATTTCTATGCGACTATGATTAGTGATTTCTTGAGTTTCTCTTGGGCTTGGCTTAACTGGAATGAATATTGCGTTTCTGTCTTTGTGATTGATACAAATCGTAGACAGCTTTCAATACTGCGAATGAGTTGTTATAACAACGAAAACGATGGAATTCAATCACTGGTTTTTCAACTGTTCTCCTATATGCATGGTGCTGGCTTCTTCTAGTTTTTGGTCGTCAATATCTGTTGTTGGGTGGGTTTAATCCGCTGGTTCTCATTTAAAACTACATGATACCATTGGCTTGGAATAGTGCTGGACTGTATCTCTGTTTTATTGTTGGCCACGAAGGTTTTGTTGTGGCTTTCCTTTTATCCAACTTAGAACTGCTGTAGAATGACTCCAGAAAAATTTTGATAAGTTGTTGTTGATATCCAAAGCCTGGATAACATTTTTGACTACTTTTAAGAGTAGCAAAGCTGCATTCAGTTCAGTCTCAGACTTCTTATACTTCATCTTTGAGATAGATGTGTACGTTATAAATTGTGATCAAAATTTTCCTTGCTGCCTGCCTCTAAATGAATTGAAAAAATCTATCTTGTTGTATATTAAAGATTAAATTTAATTCCTAGGTACTGAATTAAACTATTACTTGGAAGATTTTTATCTGCAATTTACAATCCTCAATGATTTAATGTTACTGGAAATAATCTTACTGGATTTTGCGTATCTTTTAATAAATAATTTTTTTTGAACGAGGTGTGTTCTGGTTGGATAATACCTGAACAATAAATAACAAATGTTTTTTGATTAACGGTTTAACAGTTATGTTCGGGCACCCATCGTTATGAACACAATGAATACCTATGATGAAACCTGCTGAATATTAAGCTTTGGTCTTTAAACATTTGAATTTTATATGTTCGAAGGTGCCAACACGAAATAGTTATATTTTTTTAATAATCACGAAAGCAAATTTATTTAATCACAACACTGAAACATCAAATTTCAAATCCAAATGTAACAATTGAACCTCCCTTAAAAATTACCACGGGAAAATAAATCAAATTAAATTTTCAATTTCGTTTAGACGGAATATTTTTTTTTATTTTTAATCCGTAAAATTTGACCCTTATTAAAATCCACTGACTTACACCCAAAAAAAATCAAACATAAGAAGAACCATAAAAAAATATGTCAAACTAACTAACCATCAGCAATAAACCAATAAAGTAACCAAATCCAAATTAAACCCAACAAAAAGAAAATATTTTTTTAGGATTTATGTTCTTATCACGTGTGTGACATGACCAGGATATATAAGTTTGTTTTTTGTCACCAATAATAACGAAAAAATTGAAATTCGAGATGTTATCAGGTCTTTTATGAGTTCAAAATATTATTTTTTTTAAATTTAAATCTTTTTTCAATTTAGGACATTATTATCCTTTTTTTCAAGATGCAGAGATAAAATATCTGTTAGAAATTGTTAAATGTATTGACCGGTTTGAATATTGTTTCTGTCGATAGTTCTTTTTTATGATCAAAATAAATTTAATGCTTGGGGCACGCCATACATGGTTTTTGTTACATTTGTATAAAAACGAATAAATTCACCCTGTGGAGTCTCTCATATACGATATAATGTATACTGCTCTGTGTGTAAGAAACCTGACACGCGACTTACGAACGAAAATAAAATAAAAAATTAACGTCAATTAATTTTTTGTTGTTGTACGTATTTTCATCTGGTTTTTTGTATGGTTCATGCACACAATATGCAACATCTCGAAACACTATATGCGATTTACGGGTGTGTGTGTAATGTGGTTTCAAAACAAAACTTAATACCCCCTGGACGTTTGTTGATGATGTAGCTAAAAATCGGAATAGACCAAATATTGCACATGTGTCCTTAATATATTTCTTATTCACATCAAATCCTTTTTTTATATATTTTTTGCTGTACGTAATGGAATCACTTTAAGATGATATATTTTCGGTTTGATTTCTTGTTTACATTTATTTTTCCGATCATAAAGCACACAAAAATATCCTTATTTTTATGATTTTAGTGTCTGTCTGTATATTCCTATAATATGATAGATACTATATAGTGTTATTCCAAAATCCTTGTCTGGTTATATGCTTAAGTGATGATCCTTATGTACAAGACGATAAAAATGAGTTTTCCTTTCTGAAGAATCGAGCATATTTTATTGTCAACTTTTTCCGTAATTTTTTTTATATATTTTTGATGTTCATTTCAATTTCAATTCAATCACAATTGAATTTCATCATAGTCATCAAAATGAAAATTACCATGAACAGGAATAATAATATTATGGGAATTCGTCTTATGTGAAGGAAAATTGAATAATAAGAAAATCGTAAAATAAATTTTGGGAAATCATTTATTCTTTTCTTAATAATTTTTTGATATTTTAATGGTTTGAGCTATTCATTAAAACCCAAAAATCTCGTAAAGGTTTAAATTCACACCGGCGATAAATTACTATACTTTAGGAGCGGTAACTGTTACCAATTTTTGGTGAAGGACCCGAATTTTATTGAAACATCGGGAATATTCATTTTTAGAAAAATAAAGCCTAAACCTTCCTAAATTAAATATTAAAAAAAATTCCTTTTATAAATTTCTATTTCTCGATAATTCTGTACCAAAAAGCTAAAGTAGCTTAAGCCAAATTTTGTAAATATTCATAAAATGCGTTTGAAGTTTATAAATGGTTTCTGAAAATTAATTAAAAGCTTTGAGGAAATTTTTAATGGTTTGCAAGAAAGAAGTTAAAACAAACTCCTTGTCCATATAAGAAAATCCTAAAATATCTTTCAATAAATCCTTGAAAACGAACTTTGTAGAACTTAAGCGATTTTTGCTTTTCATTATCAAAACCAAAGTTCTGGCTAGTGTATTATAAACTATTCTTTCTAATTTTGCATTGAGAATAATTGCATCATTTATTAGTTTTACCTTAATTCAGTTTAACTTAAAATCAAGAATTCATTAATTCTGAGTATGTTGAACACACGCTTATTTTTATGCCGTACACGCAAAAATTTCACACACTTAACTTTACCGTAATAACACAACTAAATTCAACTTCATCGATACATCGTTCGGCTACAACTTTATTAATGAATATTGACGTATTTTTTAACAATATAATTTGGTATTTAAATTATGCATTTTTTACAAAACAAAATATAATTTTGATTTAAATTTACAATAATTACAATTTAGCATTTTTTGATACAATAATGTAGTAAGAATTTATGTCGAGGCTGCTGGCATATGTGGTTGACTCAAGGTGACTGACTAAATATTCAAACACATGTTTCAACTCGAATAAATACTTCCACTTATAGATGCGCATAATCATTCCGCCGGGTTTGACTCGGTTGAGTCAACTTGTTGTAGCAAAAATGAATAATTTGTTAATTGGTCTTTTCATCATGCCAAATTGTGTTTTAAGTGTAACCACTCGAACTGCATCCTTGCCTTGATGTAATTGTATTACACGACCAATTAACCTTTTCGAAGGCGGCAGTGTATCATCCATGGCAAGTACAATGTCATTTATCTTCAAATTGTTTGTTTTGGTCTTCCACTTCTATCTCTGCTGAAGTGATAGTAAATATTCAGTTTGCCAACGTCGCCAAAAGTGTTGGCCCATTTGATGTGAGCTGTTCCCATCGTGATGATGTGTTTTGTTTTAAATTTATGTGAGGTCCTCGTCTGGCATAATGAATGACCAATTAAAAATGGTCCGGTGTCAAGGCATCTAGATGTTCGACTGAACTAAGAGTGAAAGTAATTCCTCTTAGGTAAGTATAGTAACTCCTAAAACCCTTTTGAGATGGTACTTCATTGATTTAACGCCCGCTTCCCATAAACCGCCAAAATGTGGGGAAGCTGGTGGAATAAAATGCCACCAACAAAGTGTGATCGATTATCGCTATAAATCGACTTACATATACCGTACGTCTAGCTTGGAATCTTCTTAATACAGCTACGAAATAATCCGTTGACAGATCCGTTGCCAACTCTACATGCAGGTTTTTTGCTATCACTTTTATTGGTCGAGCCTGTTTATCTTTGTACGAGTACTATGTAGTACCTCCCTAATAAAGAGAGTTAGTAAGTTTTTTGTGGTTAGCTACGTCTGAAACATTTACTTCGAGATTTTCAACGTTAATCAGCGTTGTTTGAAATTGTATTTGTTTTGAATTCATGAATTCCTTATATCCTGATAGTTTTCTGTTTTATTTACTGCTACTAGTGGTGGTTTTGTTTATTGCACTTTTTACTGTCATCAGTGTTTTTGTCAGAGTGTTATAATTCCTATTATATTTTATTAATAAGAAGAAATGTAATAAGAAGAAATGTTACCCAGTTTGTCTCTTTCTAACATCGGCTAGATATTTCGTGCAACTTTATGTGTAATAGTGTAAAAACTTACTGATGTTATGCTTTAACGTATTCTTCTTGTATTCAGATGGTTGTTTATTTTGTTAAAATAGAATTCTCATGTAAACCATAGAAACAAAAGTATGATTGATTAGTTGTGACGCAAATATTCCCGATCGTAAAGAAAATCAAACACAGTTGATTTTTCATAGAAAGATAATTTCTATTTAGGAATGTTAAAACTATTCTAGCAAAAAAGATTTTTCTTAATTATATTAACCCCAATAATTTTAAACAAAAAAATTAAAAAAAATATTTAAATTTATTCAAGAAAGAAACGGGTTAATAGAATTGTTATGTCGAAGCGTGTGTCAAATTCAAAGTATCGAAAAGCATACGTTCAAGTCACAAAGGACCATTTTCCAATGTACGAATTATGAATACACACTCTAATAATTTAAAGTGCACACACTTCTAACCCTATTTGTCACATTAGTGAAAAATATTATCTCACATTCTTCATCACTAAAAAATGTTATGTATTTCGTATTTTTTTCGAATGACTCTCCTGAGGACACATTTTCTAGTACCATAACAATATGTTTTGCTTGTGTTATCCTTTTACAAATAAAAAAAATAGTTTTACCATTGTTTGTACCAAACAAAAATATATACAACATAACAATGTACAGGCAACAAAAAGTCAATCAAAAAAGTAAAATTAATGTTTTACCCTTCACCCTTAAGACCCTTCACCATTCATTATTCATATTACTTCCCTACGGAAATTTTGTGAAATATATTTTTTTTACTTGGATTTTTACCTTTTCACACAATCAAACAAAACGGTATCGTATCCTAGTCCATGATGGTGAAATAAATATAAAACTCATCATCCCTCCAGGGGGATGAAAATGAACACGAAACAAAAAAAAAAGATTTTCGTTGGCTTTCTTTTTTTTGTTGTTGGTTCTTGGTTATCTCTCACGCTCCACGGTCATTTTTTATTTAGTTTTGGTTCGAGTAAGAGTCACACTTCCCATGATTAGTTTTTTATGTACTCGTAGCAAGTTCTAAAAATATTATTTAGAATAGGGAAGAGGGATGACGTTGTGGCGAGTTTGATGCTCATCATTATCATTCCCACGAAAGAATATACCTAATCGATCAAATTGCAATATTTGATCTGTATTAACAGGTTACGTAAAAATTGTCTGGTACCGAACATCATAATCACATTGTCAATTAATCAATTATATTCAGACGATACCCTAATAAAAAATATGAATATGTAAATTTTTTATCGACACTTTTTTTATCACCGTACCAAATTTATAAAAAAAACATATTTTCTTATCATCCTGTCGTTTGGAAAGGATAAAGCCCATTCAAAACAAAAAGGGGTGACTGATGCGCGATGTCACATCAAAACAATCACTTTCGTCACAAATGCATATAAAAGTGTTTAAATGAAAAATCAAAACATTGATAACACATTACAATCAGACTCGAGGGGAATTTTTATTTTTTGGAATTATCATAAAATAATACGAGGAACCGGAAGGATGCCGTATATTATATAATCTTTTAGTTTGAAACAATTCGGGAAATAAATTTAATTTTATAGCAAATCCGTGCGAAATCTATTAAATTTTATACATTTTTAGTTTTCTAAAATTCACAGTTCAATCAAAATTCTATATCCCTATATATAAAATTGCGTGATGATATCCCTTTTAGCTCGTTCTATCTAATCAGAAAATTTTTGATATATTTGATGATTTTGATGTGTTTGACACACGTTCAACATAAAATTTGATTGCTCATATTCAAAAGTTTCTGGCGAAATTCATATAAAATTTACGCATAAAATCATTCAAATGTATCGTAAAAATAAAATTTATTTGATGAGAAGATTTTAATAATTTTTTTTTGTTATCAATTCGATCCTAACATAATCATAATATTTGAAAAGGCTATTGATGCAACCCCAAAATAATTATAATCGAACTCCGACATACAAGTAACAAAACAAAATTATTTACGATTATTGATTGCGATAAATTTTATTGTAACGTGCGGTCATATTCGATCATGAATTTATTTAGCATAATCATATTCACTAATAGTCATGCAAAATGAAAGCATATAAATCAAAAAATTGACCGTATCTTATGCAGTCCATACTTATTGTGAATATGATGTGTACTTGTATTTTCAATTGACTGAAACTAATCCACTTTTCGGGGGTTAATTTGAATAAATTCCGAAATGTTGTTCATGAAAGAACTCTAATTAAATTTATGTGACACACTAATCACAAAGCATTGTAATTTCGTGGTCAAATGTATTGCAGTCTGTAGTGGACATATGACCTGTGATATCGTTGTTATTGTTATTAGCATTTAGCACCCCTAAATGAGAGATGTAATGTCTAGGTTTTTGTTTTCTCATGATATCGGATTTAAAGTGCAGATTCGGTTATGAAATAGTTTTATGTACATACCGAAATTCAGTTCATTAAATTGATGATTTAAAACGAATTGATTTCCATTGCATGCGATGCATTGGTGTACTCTTTGATCAAAATGTGGGAGAATTTTTTACCTAGTCAATATTTCAATTTCATGTTATAATAATTTTGTAATTTCAGAACATCGTAAAAGTTATGCTTTAAGTTTCTCTATATTCCATTCAAAACATCTTTTTAAATTTCTTCTAAATGGTTAAAATTAACCTTAGTAAAATAATAGTTAATCATTTATTACGTAAAACCTATCGGGCTAAGAAAAGCAATTTCGATTTATAAATAAAGGGTTTTTAAAAAATAATAAAACAGTTTTGTAACTAAACAATAACAGTGTTTTCGTTAGTGTTATAACGAGCGTGCATTTGATATTGTTATTTATAGACTCTATTAGAACAACTTAAACAAGTGGTACCAACAAAGCAAAAGTAAAAAATTTGCTAATTGAATTTCGTATAATGCCTCTATTACACCAAGAAAAATGTACTGTCAGTAAAAAATACTGAAGAACCAAAAAAAGCAAAATGACATAAAATTGCATTGGAGTGAAGAAGACAAATGTATCATTTTTTTTGTTATAGCAAGATTTTTTAGCAAAATTTTGACAACTACAAAAAACATAACCAAACAAATTTAAGTTTGGTGCGGCTTGTTGTGTGTGTTGACAATTATTAAGTTTAAAGTGGTTTTAAAAACAAATCACAATGAAAAATAATGTAATCAAAAATGACAGAAAAGACCGTTACCATAATTAACTATAAAAAATTTGACAGTACATGTTTGAGAAAAATATTTTATATCGCCACACAATATTTCTTCATATGTATTGATATGTTGCCATAAAAAGAACTCCTCGATACATATTTTTTGGGTTAGGCTCGATTTCCCGAATTTCAAAATCCCGAAATCAAAATCCCGAAATCAAAATCCCGAATTTCAAAATCCCGACGCTCAAAATCCCGAATTTATCAATCCCGACTCTCAAAATCCCGACTTTCAAAATCCCGACTTTCAAAATCCCGATTTTCATAATCCCGATTTTCAAAATCCTGATTTTCAAAATCCCGATTTTCAAAATCCCGATTTACAAAAGCCCGAATTTTAAAAAAAAAAATTTGAATTCGCGGACGAAAAAAGCAATATTTTGTTAATGCAACATTTTGAAATGCAATAATTGTTGAGGCTAACGGCTTTGATAACTCTCACGGGCACGCGGGAGGTCGCTGCGCTCCCTCCCGCTTAGCCCTCCGAGGGGCTTTAGAAATGAACTTCGGGGGACGTAGGAGCCGGGATCAGCAAACATGTCGCACTGCGTGCCGCACGTAGGAGCGGATTATATAGAATCGGATGTGTATCGGAATCCAAAAACACAAAATCCAAAAGACATAATCCAAAAACCAATACCCAAAGTTACAACATCCAAAAAATACAAAATCCAAAAAATAAATCAAAAAAAATCCAAACTTTTTGGAAGTATTGTTTAAAATCTATCTTTTAGGTGAAGGAGTCTATTTTTAATAGGTGAAGGGAAAATGGCCTACTTCAATCCCTATTGAAGTCGAATTTCAAAAAAATCGGCTAAGAAATTGCATAAAATAGGTCGAGTTGAAAGGTTTTTAAATATTTAAATAATTTTTGGATTTTGTCTTTTTTGGATTTTTCACATTTGGATTTTATCCTATTTGGATTTTACCTTTTGGGTTTTTAAAAAAAATTTGGATTTTGTCCCTTTTGGATTTTTTTTTTGGATTTTGGGTGACATCCTATAGAATCTATTAATAATTACACGGATTTCATCAAAATCCCAAACGTTCTTTTCAGCACGATCAAAAATATATTTCAGCACGACCAAAAATACATATTTATAGAAATGCAATTTTGTAAATTAAATTTTACAATTATTGGTTGTGGAAAAGCCTAGTTCAATTGAGTAGGCCCAATTCTTAATAAAAATGAAGATAAAAAACAAAATTTTATATTTAATATTTTTTAAAAAATCCCGAATTTTTTCGGGATTTTTAAAATTTCAGCAAAGTCGGGATTTTGAAAATCGGGATTTTGAAAATCGGGATTTTGAAAGTCGGGATTTGAAAAGTCGGGATTTTTAAAGTCGGGATTTTGAGAATCGGGATTGATAAATTCGGGATTTTGAAAATCGGGATTTTTTTTTTGTCGGGATTTTGCTAATTCGGGATTTTGTGATTCGGGATTTTGAGCCGATCCCATATTTTTTAAATTTTTTATGCTAACATTACAAACACATATACAAATATTTTGTCAGTAAAATTTATTGATTTTATTTTTTGTTTCATTCTAGTATAAAGAAAATCTATAAAAGACGCGTTTTTGTCTTTCTCTGTAGAATCAAATTAAATTTTAATTTAATGTAATGTGTTCTAAAAAATGTGTTATAATAAATAAAATAATATAATAATGTGTTAATAATTTAATTAAAAGTGAATTTAATAAAAACTGAAATTAATATAATTATAAATAAAATTAAAAATAGTGTATAGTTCGCAGCAGTGGATGGAAATTGTGTGTAGTGCGTGCAACTCACACTTATTTCTATGTCGAGTATGTTCCAAAGGATTCATAAGATAAGTGTTTTTATTATTTTTTTTAACTATTTTTATTAATTTAATTCATTTTTGATTGGATTTCCCATAAATTTTTAATTTTATTAACATAAATACATATGTGTTAGTAGCTGTTGTGCTTGGAATAACAAATACGCATTTTTAATATGTCGCCATAGTGTGGTGTGTGTGTGTGTGTGCGGAAGATGATATACATTCTGATAATTTTAGAAGTAAAATATTAAAGGATGAGCAAAATAGGTTCGACCGTATGTTTTTAAATACGTATATACACATTTGTTTTTTCTCTCTTGTTTATCCCTTTTCCTACCAGACAATTTTTTTATGCTTCAAAGTAGGTCCAACTCACACAAATGTGTGTGTGTGGGAGTGACAGGATGTAATGTCTTCTGGATTTTAACAGATCTTAGTTAAATCGAAATAATTTATGAAAAAGCATTATAATTTAATAACATATAAATTATAAGTTTTGATAATTAATATAAATTTTGCTATTAGTGCTATAGTTATAGTGTAATTTTTGGACGATTGGTTGGTTCAAACAAAAATAACTTTTTGACATGATAATTTTATGTTACCATCACAATTGTGATAGCAGGCAGGAAAAATGATATACTGTTATATGCATTCACACATAAAAAAAAAAATATGGTTATATACAACAAAAAGAATTGGTTAAAAGTCTAATAGCAGAAAAGGATGAAAATGAAATATAAAAGAATTATCTGTTTGTGCGGTGTTCGTGCTTTATCAATGTGTATATGTAATATGTTAAGCATGCTAACCACTTTGCCACCGCCGCCCCGGTGGCAAAGTGGTTAGCATGCTTGCTCCAGCGACCGGAGGTCCCGGGTTCGATTCTCGGTGGTGACAAGGAAAAAAAATTTTCACGGCTGGTTTAGGATCAATGAATTAATCACTCATTATCCGAAATGAAAATATGATTATGAAACCTCATTTGAGGCGGCCAAATCCCTTGATGGGATATAATGCCAGAGAGAGAGAAATATGTAATATGTGTGTAGATATGAATATGTGTGTAAATCTGTATATATAATTAATTGTATATGTAATTGATTGTTTTTATTTATAATTATTTTAATATTTTAATAATTAGTTTAATATATTATTATATTAATTTTATTTTAATGTATATTATATTTGTTTTTTGATTTGTAATGTGTGTAAATGTTTCCATTTACCGACGTATTTTTGCGTAAGTTGTTTTCGAGAAATTATTTTGGATGCGCTATGCGAGACACTGCAGAAATGGTTAGATTATCGATTAATCACTCAGAAACCGGCCACAAAGGAGCCCTCTTGTGGATTCATCCAATGTAATTTAAATTCATATATGTATTGTAAATATATAACATGTACATACAGGCATTATTATTTGTTGTTAACTGATTTTTAGGTTTATATAATTGGTTTATAATTTGTTTACTTAAATTAATTTTCTCTCTAACTAATAATAATGCATGATGAAAATTTCAAATAATATAAATAACATGTTTTTTTGTAGAATGGTTTAAAAGTGTAGGACCTCATATGTGTTACGGTATGGCAAAGGGAAAATGGTTTTTAATTTTTATTTTCGTTTTTAATGACAAGTAAATGTTTCTTGTGATATCCTTAGGTTTTTTTATGTTGACTCCTTTATAGATTGCTTACTGCTGACGCTATTTTCTGTAAAATAATCTCTCTGGCTCAATAATATTTCTCGAAACAGGTTGGCAATTACATGCGAACGTCAGACACGAATATCGATTGATTTGAGTTCTAAATCATATTCAACTTGCTCAGGCACCAACTATGTAAGAAGCCTTCCACGTGGTTCTATCTTCTATTCGTGCCGTCAACTCATGTAAACCTTGTTTTTTTTATTAATTGGGATGTGCGGCATTGTATCAGTAATCTGTTTCTAGACGATATACTGCAGAAGATTCATACAATAGCTTTGAGTACGAATTGGGCTGAATTGGAATTCAAGCAAACTTTAGTTTTGGGAAAGCTGAATTTGACTTAGTCATCTCTTGGCCGGTTAAGGCCGAGAAAAATCCAGAACTTCATCCAGGATTTATGCTGGAATCTCGATTCAGCTCAATATACCAGATTTAAACTTAATTAGTTAAGAAATTGTCTAGCCTGACCGAATTCCAGAACTTCTCTAAAATTAATTTTCAAATCCCCACTCAATTCTGCATACCTGATTTGACAATAATTTTTTGGGGTGAAACTTGACCATTTCCATTCAGACCAAAAAAAAGACACGTAAAAACCCCAAGTTGACCCTAGTTTATTAAAATCCTAGTCCAGCTCTACAAACTAATTGGAAAATTATCGGTTAGGTAACAACCTGGTTTCATTCATTATGTCCG
Source organism: Nephrotoma flavescens (assembly GCA_932526605.1). NCBI lineage: Eukaryota > Metazoa > Arthropoda > Insecta > Diptera > Tipulidae > Nephrotoma > Nephrotoma flavescens. The sequence continues at coordinate 137,103,114 of OW052221.1, read as the reverse complement.
AATCCTAAAATTTCGTCAAAATCAGCTTTACGCACCGAATTTGACCAACATTTGTTGAGAGATGGCCTAGTTCCATTGAACATTATTTTAGAGTGTCAATCCAATTCTGCATACCACATTTGACAATAATTGGTGGTAATTAAACGAATATTCGTTAGTGGTCAAAATTAATAAATCATTTGAAATGTTTGCGAGATAAGCTAAATTTATTTGAAATATCTAATCCGGTAGTTAATCTGGTATTGAATAATCTTGATAGTTTTCCGGGATCCATTGCCTTTGGAATGCCTCACATACTTTTAACAACTTTTTGATTTTTTATTAGGCTATCTTGTGATTGTCAATTCAAGAGTTAAAAACTAATGAATTTTAGAGTAATTTGTAATATAATTTAAATAATTACGGCTTCAGAAATTATATTGTAAGGTGTGGAATTGCAGGAGGATTAAATTAATAAATGTTTATATTATTTAGGAAACCGGAAAATATTAATTTAGAATTACATTTCAGAAAATCTACAGATGTAGGTGAAATAATATTTCTTTGAAATATTAATTAGATGGTTCCCAAGCCAAACCGATTAGCTCGATTTTTTGAATTAAATTATAATATCAACGTAACTGATTGGCTCCTAATTGTATATATTCAAAACAAATTTTTGTAATAATAAGTAACACCACTAAATGACAAAATTAAAAGTAACTAAAGTTGCAATTTATGAGGAATTTATAAAAACCATTTTAGAATTTTCTCATTTTTCGCATCTTCTTGTTTTATGGATTTAATCGTTTTGGTAAATGAAACAACCAATTGTTGATTGTGTAGATCAGAATTGCGTCGTCATTGTGTTATTAACTATCGACTTTACCTAGGTGTCTGAAACCGTGCTGATTCAATCAATCAATTTTGTTTAGGAAGCCGGAAAGCATTAAATTTAACTTAAATTTCAAGAAATTTTCAGATGTACGTGAAATAACAAATTTTTTCCGGATCGTTCCGTCCAAAAAAAAAAACCTATCCTATCCTTCCTATTGTTATGTGTAAAAAGGCTGTAGGAATAGGCCCGGCGTTATCCGGGACTCTTGGCTAGCACTTGGTTCTACAGTCCAATCAATCAATTCTAGTATAAAGAAAATCTATATTTTTATCTCGTTTCGTTTTTACTGACAGTAAACTTTTCTTGGTGTAATACAGGCGTTACACCAAGAAAAGTTTACTGTCAGTAAAAACGAAACGAGATAAAAATATAGATATTCTTTATACTAGAATGAAACAAAAAATAAAATCAGTAAAATTTACTGACAGAATATTTGTGTATGTGTTTGTGATATTTCCATAAAAAATTTAAAAAATATGTATCGAGAGTACTTTTTATGGCAACATATTGTGAATTGAAGAAATATTGTGTAGCGATAGAAAATATTTTTCTCACACATGTACTGTCAAATTTTTTATAGTTAATTATGGTAACGGTCTTTTCTGTCATTTTTGATTACATTATTTTTCATTATAATTTGTTTCAAAAACTACTTTAAACTTAATAATTGTCAACACACACAATGAGCCGCACTAAAAATAAATTTGTTTGGTTATGTTTTTTGTAGTTGCCGAAATTTAGCTATAATATCTTGCTATTTGGCTATAAAATCTAAGACATTTGTCTTCTTCACTCCAATGCAATTTGATATCATTTTGCTTTTTTTGGTTTTTCAGTATTTTTTACTGGCAGTACATTTTTCTTGGTGTAATAGAGGCATAATGTGTAACGACGGTTGACATTTTTTAAATAAGTCGGTTAGAAGAGAATCATTGGAAAATTCTCATCAAAATTATTAAAAAATATAGAAATATATTACAAAATAAAAAAACAATTCAATAACAAATATAGAAAAAAATAAATGTTGGTTAAATAAAAAAATAAAGGCTGCCAATCCTAACTGGAAAGGTAAGTTGAGGAAAGAAATAGCATTAAAACGAAAAAACATTTTGGCTACAGGTGGTGGGCCCTCAAAATTAATTTATATAAAGTTGACGTTGTCCGCAATCAAATCACTGCACAATAACTTCGATTAAAAAATGACTTAGCTTGATGCTGATTTAGATGAAATAGAATTTTTAAGAACAAGAGAACGGCGCCACTCTTAATTGTAAACCATATGACGAAGAAATTGACGCAAGATAATAAGATCTGAAAAACTAAAATATTGATGAAATAATTTGCTATGCAAATGTAACAGAACAAACTATAACAGCGGCACCACCGATTTCAATAAACTTACCGTCATCCTCTGTAGAACAAGCGACAGTGAGCGCCAATTTGCCTTGAACTTCAAACGAAGGTACAACTTTCGAAAATAAAATCCAAGTAAGCAAAAGAAAAGGCATGAAACTCCTCTAACTCGGAATCGCACCGGACCAAAAAAAATTCCGATTTATACAATTTTTCCGAGTTATAAGATTTTTTTTTTAAACTAACCCAAAACCAAAGTATATACAACATAAATAATTTATTTCAAAAATATATAATTTATTGCAGAATCACATATGTTATTTGGTTATAACAATTCAGACATTCCTGTAATTAAATAATAAAGGAACATAAATAAACTTCTAACGAGTACGTTTATTTGGATTAATTAAAATATTGCAATATCGAAGTTTGATTTTGCTTTCGCAACATTTCTTTGTCTTGTACGTACGAGTATTTTAATTTTGAAATTGAATTAATTTCTTCCGAATTATCGCCCATAAATTTCAAGAGTGTTAAACACTTGTATGACCTCTCTATTTCCAACCTCAGAAATGTCACTTTCGTCATTTTCGCTCATGGTTACGAGCTCACCAGGTTCTGATGCAATATGATCCGCAATAATTTCATCTAGGTCGATAGAATTATGCTCGGTTCTGGTACTATCATCGATAGTAATAAAATCTGAGGCACACTGCAAATCGTGGACCCAAATGTAGACTGTATTAAATTTTGAATCTCTACTATTTCACGAGTAGTAATTTCTTAATCGGCAGACTCAGAGTTTTTACTTCTTCCTCTGCAAAGACGAAACCAACGTTGAGAAAACACTTTGTAACAGTGTTGGCCGAAATTTGCACACACAATTTTTAAAAACTGAATTGCATCAAGAATTATGATCCGCTTGGCGAGCGAGCGCGGAAGCGCTGTTGCAGCTTTCCATTTGTACAAGCAAGTTTTGTACCATATTTTTCTATAATTTATATGAAACAATCAATGAAAAATGTAATATTTTAAAGAAATTTTTTATTAATTTATCATACAAACGTACCTATCTAGTGTACCGTATATTAGCGATTATCCCAAAATCAAGTGGTTGAAGTTTAGCTGTTGTATTGGATGATAAATATAACAGAATATTTGAAAGCTTTAGATTTTCATGAGACGCGGCATTATCTAGAAATAGCAAAATTTTTCGATTTTTTTAAAAATCAATCCTGTCATCCACGCCTTTCTGTTGGAATAATGATCAACTCCTTAATTATCCAAATTTAGTTTTTTTAAAGCAACGAGGCTGTGCAGCTTTACCAATTACAAGAGGTTTTTCTATAGATCCATCTGCAAATACGGTTAGTATCACCGTAATCCGTTCTTTGGAAAACTTGCCCGCAGAACAAGGCAGTTTCATCGCAATTTCCTATATTTTTTTGATCATATCCATCGCAAATTTCAAATAGTTTTGCAATCAATATCGCCATTACGGTTTCATCTACATCATTACTTTTCCCATATATTGCGTTAAAGCTAATCTGATATCGCTGCCTTAAGTACTACGTATAGCCATCCGTTCGATGCTTTAAAATTATTAATGTGCAATTTATTAGCTATTTTCATTGCCTCTGCCTGAAGTTTTGGTCCAAAGAGCGGACAATTTTTACTACGCGCAACACAGAACCATTGAAATAAAACTGCGTTGACATTTTCAAAATGTGATTTTCTAAATCTTTTTGATGTTGAACCGTAACAAGCCTTTGATTTTTCCAGTATTTCGTCTTGTTTTGACAGACAATCATATACGGTAATTGTGCCACATTTAAACTGTGTACAAAACTCCTTTTCCAGTTTTTCCGCATTTAGGCGCATTTCAATTAACTTTTTTTTTGCCCCAAAGACGAATTAATATTTTGTCTGGCTGGCATTTTTAATTACACACGCTATTAAACTACACACCACACAAATTTATTAAATTAATTAAAATAATTAAATGCTCACGTTACTTTCTCACCAAACAAAATGTTTACATAAATAAATGTAACTGTCTCTTTCATATTCTCGATACACAAAATTCACTCAACCAAGCTACACATGATTTTAGCTTCTGGTTTCAAACTAAGTCGTAATAGATTTTTATTGTTAAACCCTTATTTTATATTAAAACACCAAAATTTTTTGTATTGTTTTATTCTGTTCTCTCGAAAATAAAATTTAAACAAAAATCTACATCTCAAAATTGGCTTTAAATTTTTTTATTTTCATTTCTATTTTTTCATTTCAAATTCACCGAAAAATTTAATGTCGCAGTTAAAACGGATTTTGTAGGCAAAAGGGGAAAGAAAGGAAGGTGAAGCTGGTCTTATGAAACCGTGTGTAGAATGGCTCACTATGATATTCCAAACAATTTTTCCATAGCTGTACACCAGAATCAGTACTGCTTACTCTTCTCATTGACAGATACCTATTTAAAAAACTAACATAGGTGTTGGTTACACTAACAATGCAACGTAAATCTGAATTTTTTTTTGTTCATTTTTTTGTTTCCGCACCAACACACTTATAGTTTACTTAGTTATTTAAAATAAAATTACTATGGAAAAAAAATTCCAATACATCTTTACTTAGTTATTGTTTATTTCATACTAGCTGACCCGGCGAACTTAGTACCGCCGCAAAATCAATAAATGTTTTTTAAAGTTATTAGCTTAATAAAATTGAGTTTTTTATTAAGATTAAATAAATTAAATGAATACTCCAAATTAATTAAATTCAATGAAATTACAAAAATCAAAATGAAATATATTTTAATTACATTGAAATGAATGTAATTCACGTGGCAGCAAGGCTTTCGTTTTATTGAATTGAATAGAAATGGTTCGCGTAGCATTATTGCACTACTTTCTTTTAAACTATTTGCTGGGTGAGTTGCAATGGAGTCGATTCCCTTCATTGTAGCACCTTGTGATATACGACATTTTTTTTTTTATTGTTAGGTGCGAGAACGAATAAAGCGGATGGTTTACAGACACGTGAACATGCTACGTACAATTGGCCGTAGCAGCCTCCAGTCGGATTCGTATCCAGTACCTTGCGGTCCAAGCGCCGAAGCTTTAACCACTGCACCACTCGTCACATAGAAACTACACCTACAAAATTCATATAAAAAAAGGTTTTTTTTTATTAGATTTTTGGGGCTTCCCTTTTGAGTTTTTTCGACTTTTCGTTTTTCCTAATCCACGAGACGAACAAAATAAAAAAAAAACAAAATGTACTAAATATATGAGAAAATGAATTTTCTTAATAACTTTTTTTTTTGGTGAATTTTTCCAATGTTTTAATAGTTATTATGCTATTCGGAACGGAGACAAATCCAACAAAACAAAAATCATAAAAATTGGTCCAGCCGTTCTTCAGTTGTAAATGGTGTAACTAACCCGACTTTGTTTTATATATATAGATGTGTGGAGTTGGCAGGACTTATATTTAAGTAAATATTTGTGTCGATTCAATGTAAACCTTCTATTTTTCTGTTCTTCTATGCTGCTATTTTTAATAGGAAAACTCGATGCATTTAAGCAAGCAAGCTATAGATTTAAATAAGAATTTTGAAATAAATATCGAGTAGCTTTTGAAATAATAGCAGAATAGAAGAGAAGATAAATAGACGATGTACAAGGAATCGACACCATTGTGTACACGCAGCATTCACATAGCATTATTTACACCAAATCACACACTGAATATCACATGCACTATTTTTTGCATAACTGTCTCTCTCATATTCTCGATAGAAGAAGATAAACAAAATATTTTGCTATGATTTCAAAATTTTTTTTATAGCAATACACGGTACAGTATACGTTGTAGACTTGTTAATGATGAAATAAACAAAATGCCTTTGTATTTGTAAAGTAAAAAGAGAATGAAATTTTATTCATAAAGAATAAAAAAAAAATTACGAATTAATAACTAAATTTTGTAAGATGTTATCCTTCAAAAGCAAATTCCGTTCCGTTCCGTTCCTAGGAGTTCCGTTTAGCGAGATAGATTTTCATACCAATTAGCTTGACGGTGCGTTCCTTCCCGATTTAGGAAATTTCCGAGATAATGGGTTCCGTGTTACAGGAGTTTTACTGATGTGTTACGCATTCTACTCTATAAAAGCATACCACTCGGTGGTAAAGTTATACACCACCAACTGTTGTCAACCTAAAGGGCGCGAGGTTGCAAGTTTGAACCTAGTCAGAGTCCATAATTTTATTAAGGCGTTTATTATTCTTAAAATCATCGTGTCATCGGCTCAAGTAGTCCCTCCAATACCGATTGGGAATTGGATGTTTTAGAAATGCATTCCTAGTAGAAGGGAATATGGAGATAACGAAAGCAATTGTAAACAGCGGCGATAATCATCATAGAAAGTACTATAATTAGGGATGGTGTTAATTATCATGATAAATAAAAGGAATAATAAACAGCGATACACAAGTATCTTTAGCGCGAGCAATTTTTGACGTAGAGACAGCTGTAATTTAACCAGGGAAAAGTGTAATTTTACCAGGGAATATTGCAAGTTATAAAGTAAACAGTGTGAAAAGTAGCCAACAGTAAAATTGAATTAGTGAGCAGTGAAAGAGTGAAATTTGTAGATTGCTGCGGAAATAAAAGGTGTTGAAAAATAAAGTTTGTAATTCGAATGTCTTATTTGCAAATTCGTGTACGAACCCATATCGGATTTTGCAAGTACCAGTAATGATTGTAAAATACCTATATAGGTGTTGCGTTTCAAATTCAAAAATTTTGCAAATGATATTCAATTATTTAAGTTCATTCACAACTTTTTACAAGTTAACCACAATACTTCCTTGTCAATGTTCTAATACTTCATTGTCAAGTTTTAATATTTCAAGTTCGTAAATTTTTACAATTCAAAATCAACTGTTTGCAAAACAAATTCAGTGCTCCCAATTCTTAACCGATTGTGAAGGGATTGGGTATGTTGGATGGAAATAGGATTCTTAAATGATTTATGGAAGGTTCTGCCGAATGTGGCCACCTGAGACGCAATTCGATAATTTCTTAACCGATTATGCGGAAATTGGATATAGTGGATGGAAACAGGATCCTTAAATAATTTATTCTGGTGTATGGCCACCTGGGACGAAACTGGGTCATTTAAACTAGGATGAAACTCGTTAAAAAGCAGGCAAGTTTCTTGGCTGGATGGCTTAACAGATGCCATCATCAATACGTGATCCACTCATGTAATTAGTGGGTTAGCGGCAGGCCAACTACCTACTCGCACAAAATCACGTCATGAACCCTACTGAAAGGGCTGGAATAAATTTCGTCCGACGGAAAGTCCGACGGATACCCTTCCACTTTGACGTATAAAGTTAATTGCTCTAATGATCCTAAAGTCATAACAAATCATTTTGCTAACTTCTTCAGTCTGGCAAATCGATCCGTGGCACAAAAAATTTCCAAACTTAAAGATGATCCATCGTCCTCAAAAACTGCAGCGTTTTTCTTGCTCAGCCACTGACGACACTTCCAAAAATCGCTTTCGCTTGGAATTTTCCATCTATTTCAAAACTTCCACTGACGACACTTCCAAAAATCTCTTTCGCTTGAAATTTTTCCATCTATTAGGAAAACTTCTTTTATAGTTCCGATTCATAAAAACGGCTGCAAGTCAGACATCTATAATTATAGACCGATTGCAAACGTATCTATTGAGTATGTATAACTTCGTTTTTCGGATTTTCTAAGAGATGGCGTAACTTTAGTACTAAACATTCTTTTACAATGACACCTATGGCGTTTTAAAGTGTTGCCATTCCACATTAAAATTTAGTTTGTCATTATTCCTGAAAGGGTAAGCAACATACTTTTTAATCCAGTTTAAACATGTCGCATTTCGTACCAACAAAACAGCATTTGCTTATGGTGAACATGCACCAACACAACAAACTTGCGAAAACTGGTTTAAACGATTCAAAAGTGGTTATTTTGATGTCAGTGACATAGAACATTCTGGTCAACCAAAATCTCGAAAATGAAGAATTGGAAGCATTATTGAAAGGAAACTAAGCTCGAACAGAAAAAAAAACTTACAGAACAGTTAAATGTCACTCAAGCAGCCATAAGCAAACGTTTACATGCCATAAAAATGATTCAAAAATGAGGAAAATGGGTACCATATGAACGACTGAGCCAACATTGAAAATCGTTTAATGGTTTGCAATCCTTTGCTTACAAGACACCGGAAATGGCATTTTTGTCTCATATTGTGGCTGGCGATGAAAAGTGTATTTACTACCATAACCCTAAACGAAAAAAATCACGGGTTCATCCAGGGGAACCATCCACATCAACAGCAAAAGGAAACATTCATGGTACGGTTATGTTGTGCTTTTGTTAGGATCAGGGAGGAGTGGTTTACGATATGCCGCTAAACCCAAACGAAACTATTACTAGTGGACGTTACCAACACCAATTGATATAGATTTGAGCCATGCATTGAACGAAAATCGTCCGATTCCAGCCAAAAAACAGCGTAAAGTGATTTTGCTGCATATCAATGGTCGGCTACATAGCGCAAAACAAGTAAAAAATACACTGGACGTACTTAAATAGGAAATTCTACTGCATGCTGGGAGTTATTTGCGACAGTGAATTGAATTTTAGACATCACATCGATGGTATTATCATTCAAGCAAACTCTGTGCTCGGTTTCATTAAGCTTTGGTCGAAAGAATTCGATGATCCTTATATTACGAAAGCTCTCTATTCGTTCGTCCGCTGCTCGAGTATGCTAGCCAGGTGTGGTCGCCTTATCGTGAGGTGCACATTAAGAGGATTGAAGTAGTCCAGTGAAGATTTCTTCGCTTTGCTTTACGCGAGCTATCGTGGGTGAACATGTTCAACCTGCCTCCATATGAAGATCGTCTGAAGCTAATTGATTACAAACACTTAGTAAGCGCCGAGTTGTTACAGACGTTGTTTTCATTCATCAAATACTAACCGACGGTATCGATTCTCCTGTTCTGCTAGGTAAAATTAATCTAAATATAAATTCACGAGATTTAAGAACGGTACCTATGTTTAGAATCGACCCTTATTGAACTGATTACGGAAAGAATGAGCCCGTCTCTAGGATGCTGTACGAAGCTAATCAGCACTGCCATTTAATCGATTTTAATATGGCGAAACGCACATTGAAAAAACATTTTATTTTTCTCGACTGTTGATATTTTATTTAACTTATTTATTTTTTGTTTCATTTTATTTTGCTTTACTTTATCTTCTTTTATCTATTTTAAATTTGTTTGAATCTATCAATTCTGCTTGTACTAAGCAGACTCGACTTCCTTCGGAAGGAAAACAAGGGTATCGTTTTGCTTAACTATTCACATAGCTATTCGTTTATAATCACATTTGATTTTTATACTAATACATATTTTGCCGTTTTAACATCGAAATTTTCAATTTCACAAGCTAAGCAGCTCGATATCCTAGTTTACATATAATTCACTTGAATTATACATATGTGAAGCTGGCCCGAAAACCATCCTGAAAAACGCCTATACAATTTAGGTGCGTTTCTCCGCTAAATTCATTAAAATACTCGTCAGCCCGAAAAATTAAAGAAATATGGAGAAAATCAAATTCCATCCCGAAAATATAAAAACAATCTCACGTATACAAAACAAAATTTAAGTTGAAAATCTATTACAAGAAGGGATTTACAACACTTTAAATCAAGACATTTAAAAAACAATTCCCTCAAATAAAATAGATTGAAAATTTTTCAACGACCTTAATGTTTCGGTTCACGGAGGTTGGCAGATATAACGGTATATGCCTAATTAATACATTGACCATCAGCACTAAGCACACAAATGATCATTACGTTACAACGGCAATGAAGGGACTCCCCAGGTGATATAATCTCATAAATATCGGAATTATGCTCATATATCACCAAAAATTTCTCCGTTCACAGAGTTTGGCAGATATAACGGTATATGCATGATTAATGCACTGACCATCAGCATTAAGCACACAAATGCTTACTACGTTACAGTGGGGATGAGGGGCCTCCAGAGATGTGTCTCCAGGCAACTTCTGAATGTTTTTGCATTCTTGGTAGATTATGTTCTACATAGTAGCTACATTTTGTTGATTTGGGCTACTAGGAATGTTCCTGGGAAGAGGGAGGCCCATATATACAGTATATCTGCCGTTGAAATGAGCGGCCTAAAATACCGAAATTACTACCCAGAGTAAGTTTGCTATGTTCAAATATGCTTCAGCAGACAGTGAACAATCCAATTGGAGATGCATACCGCATTTAGAGTGTGTAACTACGCCAGCGTGTGCTGACGGCGTTACCTGTGTAATGCCACCTTAAGCGGTGCCAAAATTTCCCCATATCTATTTTGAACATTTTATTTATTTATTTTTTTTTTGATGACTAGTACTTTTCATGTAATAAATAATCTTTTCCATCTGGCTATTCATCATCCATCGGGTCATAAAAGAGCAAACAAAAAAAAAATATAAATAGCGGGAATTTTGACCTAGAGGAGATCAGTTGTATATCGTTTTTGTGGGATTGATTGTCAACCACCATAAAACTCGGTCGACAATTTTACCAACTTATAAAGTGCGCTCGTAAAAAAAAAATTGAGTTTTGAACACAAGTATCTTTGCGGAAGAATCCTTGTAACTACGGAAAAAATAAGAAAAGTCGCGTGGGGATCGCGGATCGCATAATCGGGCGCGAGAAATCTAAATCAGTTGTGTAGTGACTTAGGTATTACCGCCTGACGATTTGTGTGCTGAAGCGCGATGCCATATGCTAATCTATTATTACAATCGAGTGTCTAACAAATAAAATAACAAGGTGAACGATTGGCGAAGTGGACCGTATTTTGGTCATAAAAATTTAAAAAATAAAAAAAACAAAAATGTATAACGAAAACACGACCATTGTTTTATCCTAAAAATAAATTGTGCGCCAAATTAATTAAAACATAAAAAAAAAAAATTAGCAATTAGTTAGTAGTTATATGGGACTTACGATTAAGAACTTCTTCTAATAGTGTAAGGTGTCTACTACGTGATAGACGATAGTAAGTGAGAGAGATAGTAAGTGATAAAAGGTCATAATTTGTGCGGCCATTACAAACTACTATACAACAACAAACAAAAAATAACAATTTAATTACAAGAATTTAAATACCAATATTTAACTTCATGTGCCGACATAATTTTATAATAAACTACCTAACTAAACGGATGTTAAGTCGAGCAGCTGATGTGGATACGACCGACACCTTGCAGTAATTCCACTCTACGGTAAATTTTCTAATATTTATAGTTTTTTAGTTTTATATTTAAGTCTTATGATAAGTAACCCTAATATTACTATATAAAGCTCTCACTAACAATTAATTAAGAGAAAAAAATAAACCGTCGGGACTTCCCCTCACTGAGATTTTCTATATTGGTTAAGTTTAGTTAAGATTAATTTCGAAGTTTTTTTCTGTAAAGCTTCCAATTATGTAAAATAGATTAGTAAAACTGTCGCCCGCTATTCCAGAAATATAAAACATGTTACTCAAAAGTGGTAGCAACAGTTTAATTTTGGGATGTGTGTTATTATTTTGCCTTTCTATTTGATTTAACTTCGAATTTTATTCATCTTGCGGGTTATACTTTATTTTTCTTTATGTTTTGGCGATCTAGTTATTGAAAAAAAAAGATGAATCTGTGAAAAAAAATATTAAAATACTGGTGATGTTGGGAAAAGGGTAAGATACATGTAAATATGGTGATCCGTTATACTTCCCGCGGTATACTCAAGATCAGTGCATACTTCTGGAACCCCCACGACCTTCCACGAGCTCTAGCCGGCTAACAAATACTGCCCAGAAGTCCCTGGAAAGATAATCTGTTAACGGTTTTTCGAAATGCGCGATTGTAAGGTAAACAACGCATGGCGATCCGTTACAAGGGTTGACCTGGAACTTGTCAGTGAATCTCAATAGTTACACGCCCATTATAGTATGTTAGCTATATATATGTGGATCAACAGTAAGGAGAACCTAGTTATTTGAAATGGTTCCTCAGTTTCTACCAGACATTCAAAATGGTGGAAGCATTATGAGTAAAATTATCAACAGTGTTTCTCTCTCTCTCTCTCTCTGGCTTTCACATCCCATGAAGGGATTTTGCCGCCTGCACAATGCCCCTCCATCCATCTCGATCCATTACTCTCGTCCTCCAGTTTCGACATCCTAATGCTCGTAGATCTTGTTCGATGTCGTCCCAGAAATTTTTGGCAGAGATCGGTCCACCGGAGTGGCAGCTTCCATAGGGAGCATTTTGCAAATATTTTGAAACTTAACGATTAAAATAGAAAGATTAAATTTTATTCAAAATTAGTTCAGATCATATTTTCAATTTAACCGAAAATGACGAGTTTTGATAGAAAAATAAATTTTTTCACTAAAATTCAACAGCTCTAACAGACCATGTGCATTGACTATATTAGACTAAGTTTCTGAAAACCAACAAAGTAAAAAATTAATCTTCAATGGAAAAATTGAAAAAGCTCCTGCGAACGTTCGCAAAGTTCTCCCAATTTATGAAAAAAGCACCAGTATAAAGTTTTGGTACTTAAGATTTTTCTTTAAATTGGGAGAACTATGCGAAATGTGGTGGATACCTGCGTACCAGATGTGACTGTTCCGAGTATTTTAAATTTTTGCAATGAAGATTAGTTTTTTGCCAACGGTTGCTTTTGTTGGATTTCATAAATTTAAGCAGAAATTATGATTTTTGATTATACAAAATAATTTGTATCACAAATCCGATATGGCCTATTTTCCGCTTTTGAAATTATGTTAAGTGTAGTGTATTCGAGATCTATGTATACCATTTTCAACCCTCAGTGCAGGAATGCAAGTTATTTTCTCAAGCTGCATTTTAATTTGATATTAAATTTGAGTTAAATTTGATTATCGTTGTTTTCGATCGTTTCTCCGATTAACATTGCACGGTTCAGTCTCTGTGAGTTTGAATGCAGGTTTTTGGTTTCGCGCGTACTGATTGCAAACAATTCTTTATATCCGAATTAGTTGAGGTTAGGATCTTTATTTTAGCATATTTTTCAGTTTAAACGACTTTGACGAAAACTAAAAACATTAAAGGATATATCTATAGATATAATTGTGCCTCGTGAATATTTTAGTTCTAAATTTACAGAACCGAAATCTTACCTAAATACGTTCTGTACTTTATTGATTATACATTTCCTCACTCAACACAAATCAGTGATGTGTTATGAATTAAATACCAAACAAACAATTATCCGGAAAAAATCTTATTGAATTCAATCAATTTCTTCCACATAATCAATTCAAATGTGCAAATTTATCTAAAATAATCTTCCGCTTTTATTTTCTTTCTGCGCTTAGGCATATTCGACTGTGGTTATTGTTTCATGAAAAATTGACATGAATTTTTTTTTGATGATGACGACGACGACGACGACGACATCGTCTTCATCGAAGATGATGATAATGATGAAAATTTAATCTACAGAGAAAATGTCATAAAACTCCAACAAAAGTATCTGTACTTTTATTCCAAAGATTGCAATACTGATTTTTGGCAAAAATAAAATTTCACATAAAATTTTATGATTATGTATTATGTATCTATCTAACTGAATGCTCGTACATGGTAAAAACTTATTTCACTTCACAGTATTTATGATTATTACATATTTTATTCCGGATTTGTTCCATGTTAAGGGGATGAAACCTAACAAAACTATCTCGTTGATTGAATCTGATACGAGCAAAAAATAGTTTTTTTTGCGTATCGCAGAAAATTATCCATGATTACGGTACTCGATGGAACAGCCATCGTTAGTGGTTGGTAGTCATTTTCTCGGTCATCGTTAATTTAACGTTAAGTATTTTCCGTATATAAATTTACATTTCAACGAGTCCATTGTACGTTCAACATATAGGCATATACTCGTAATGCAGACACGAAATAAATAGAGAGAGGTTTGATGATTCATAATTTTTTATGTTCCGTTGTGTGTTTTGGTTTTGTTATGATATTTATGATGGTATCTTCTTCAAATTATAATATGATTTGATTTGGGAGGAGTTCTTGTTTATGTACGGGTCATAATATATTACATGAGGTAACATTTGGTTTCGTTGACCTAATTTCATTTTTGGTATATACGTATTTTGTTTTAAAAGGGTTTTCATGTTGTACGAAATGTTTCGGTTCTCATAAAATGTAATGATCTTTTGGAGATTAATGAATTATTCATGTTTATAATATTATATGATTTTAATCAGTTGCGTATATCTTACGGCATTGATTTGAATATATTAATGTAATCTGAAATGCAAGTTTAGTTAATCAGTTGACACATTCTATGGTAATGTTATATACAAAGTTCTACGAATTTCACAAGTAATGACGTTCCAAATATAAATCCCGTTTGGATATAAACGGCTTTAACAAAGGGTGTTAACCAGCTGATTCAAAAAGTGTGAAACTACGATTTTACGGATTATGATTATAAATTGATGATTCCGTCCAACGATTTATTTTAGAATCGATTGCACACCAGTGTTGTGCCGTATAGTCTACCCTGCTTAGTTAATTAATATTCTACACTTGCAGACAATGTATGTAGATAATTAAACAAATTCGAGATTGTAGATAATTGAACAAAAACTTCTTTGTAAAAGAAGTTCTTCTTTATAAATTCTTCTATATGAATTAATTTATTTCGGCTTTTTAGACAAAACATTATTTCTATTGCCATTCACAATGTTTATGACTTCCTTAAAGCCCCAAGGAGCTTGTGTTAAGATACACAACCCTTACAAAATTTAAAATTTCCTTAAGCTTCGTCTTGGTAGTTGGCGTTCGTACTGATAAAAAGTGGAACTATTCATCAGGTTGCACGACCAAACTGCAAAAAATCAACTCATGCTTTGTGATGAGTAGACCAACTTTTCATCAGCACGAAACCAAACTGCCAAGAAGAAATTTAAGGAAGTTCTCATTTTTGTAAGATTTAGTATCTTTACACAAGTAAAGTATAAATAGGGGGGAGGGGGCGAGATGGGAGTTGAATATTTTAACTTTCTGTGGTTTGGCAGAAAATTTTCAGCAGCAAAAATGTGTTTCGCTATTCACCGCTAGAGGCATCACTATCACAAAAACGGAATTTTTCTGCTGATATTTTTGAAACCAGCAAAATGTTTTTGAAATTTTTAAGCAGGTTTTTATGGTACCTGAGATCATAACCTATATACATGAGCAACATAAGAATCATAGCTGGCGTCAGTAGCATGCCATAAATTTTTAAAGTTTTTTTAATGTGAAATTTTTTCAGTTTTTTCAGTTTTAACAAAAGTGTTAGAAAACCCCTCTTGTATGGATCCGAGCATAACCAATAAAAGCAGAATAATTGAAATTTATCACGGATCTATAAAAACATAATAGAATACTATTTATTAAAATTAATACGGGATTGATTATGTTGAATTACTTTCAACGTACTGATATCCGCAGTTTGGTTCACAAAAGTTTAATTTATAAGGAATCTCAATATAAACTGAAAAAGTGTAGATGGCGTCCTTCTATACTATTAAAAACAATTACAAAATAACAATAATCAATTATTTACAATGACTACTAATTATCTACATATTAATCCAATTGTCAACATTGTCTACGCTAAAAATAGTTGTAAAAACTATTGTAGACCCACAACGCTGCTACGCACGATGACAAGTGCGTCGGGTCGTCTGGTTAGATTTTATCGTCAAATGGTATTTCGAGCATTGGAATTGAGTCGCCTCGGTTTATTCATCTCGATCCTGCACCGCAACCCCTCTTAATTTTTTTAAATACAGTCATTGGTGTGAGTTTTTTAAAGTAAGAGTGTAGCTACTACACAAATTAACAAAAAAGTGTGATTTAAACTAAAAGCATTATTAAAATTAAATGAGATTGATATGCATTGGGCGGGATTTGAATAAGGCTATATTTTTGCTCATTTCAGTTTTTGTTGTGCCGATTTATATTTCGTTTACTCTCAATATCAGTGAGAGAATTTTTAACTCATATAATGCTTTCAAAAAATTTTGGGATCCCTTTGAACACGCTGTTTTTATAGCCTCAATTAAGGAGTCTCTGTCTTGAAACTGTGTATTGTTTGCGTACATCTCTCTAACCAACCATTCCAAAACCAGCTCCATTATGTTTAAATCCGAAGAGTAGGGTAGGCTTGGCTAGACTTCCACATTTGGGCTTGGATCTTGGATGTTGCTATTTTTGTGGTGTGAATCGTGCTGATGTGAAAACGCATTTTCCAAAATATTTTTATATAGTTTTGCGGTCATTTTTGAACTTTCAAATATTAATTCGATCGTTTCGTAAAAGGAATCAACCCTCCAATCCATTATTTCGCCTTCTCTGCTATGATGCCGGTTCAAGAAATGCTCATCCCTTCGTAGATAGCGAAACTAATAATTATAATTGCCAGGCCCGTCCATATTGATTTTTTCTCATACGAAAAAGTTTTCGTTAGTCATTTTTTCCCCGTCAAATTATATCCGTGTTTGTTTGCGTTGGTTGTTAAGTGGTGTTTAGAAACGCTTGCTGTAACCATGGTTTTAGTTTAATTTTAGGTGGCGATTTGCCCAAATTCAATGCTTTGCAGTGCTACACGTTTTTCTGCTGTTTTGGTCGATCATCCCACTGATTTAGAGAGACAAATTATGTAAAGTACAACAACAATAACTGAAATTAGCAAAAACGATAAAAAAACTATCATTCAAAGTCTAATAATATAATATTTTCAAGAGTTTCCGAAAAAATAACCAGTACAACCAACATACTCGAAACACGAGCAATTTAAATTAGTGTAGCTCGTCCCAATAAAACGGTTGAGCTCCCCTTACAAAGTATTACATGAGAGCTGATCATACACACCACAATAATAGTTCATCTTAGAGTTCCCGCAATATAGCCACTACTACCTTCAAATAGTATACTCGAGCCTGTCCTAATTAGTACAACTCGCACCTGGAGAAGGTGTTGGTCTCCCTAAACAAAATTCGAAAAGATCACAAAAGTAAGCATTATATAAGAGCCGATCATACACACTCAATTAACAGTCCATTTTATAGTTTAAACCCAATCAAATATGTATACCTTTAAAAAGTGTTGTTCTCCCCTAACAAAATTCGAAAATTTCACCAAAGTATTATATGAGATCTTCCACAAAGTAACCAATACTACCTTCGAATAATAATAATAGACAGTCGAACCTCTTCAAATTAAAATAGATGGTACATATTAAACAAAGTTTGGGCTCCCATGAGAAAATTCGAAATGTTCACAAAAATAGTATATGAGAACCGATCATACACACCCTAAACCCTAACCAGTCCGGACAAGTTATCTTGACAAAATTTGAAATCTTCACAAAAATGTTACATATGAGTTGATCATTCACCTCCAATTAATAGTCCATCCTAGAGTTTAGTAACTATCACTGCCATTGAATAGTAGACACTCGAGCCTATTTATATTAGTATAGCTTGTACATATAGGGTGTTCCATCTGTTGTTTTTTTAAGCTCCGACCTCCAGTCTACCGATTAAATAGGAGGTACCGGGTTCGAATCCCGATAGGGGCAGGATGCAAAGTAAAATTCTATCAACAGATTACGATCTTTGTTGAAGTGTAACACATCTATGACCGCCTGTCGGTGTGCAAAACCTATGGGCCGGCCCATTTTCCATGCCAGTATAGGCTGACTGCTTGGAGCTTGCAATGTGCAGATGGTCTTAAATCGGTCCATACGTGCTCGAGTTTGCTGAGTAGGCGTAAATTAAGGACGTTAAAAGCATAACTGTGAAAGAGCAAACTGAACAGGCTGAGCTGCGAGCCCCAAAACAGATTGCATTGTAATTGAAATTTTATTGATAAATCAAAAGCCCAGACTATGCCATTTTAGTTATGGGTTCGTTTACGACACAACGTGTTTTTGTTATCCTAACTTATTACGAAAATGATCGTTCTGTAAACAAAACTTTTCGTAAATTAAAGGCACATTCGATTGAACTGATTTAACTGAATAATCTGAGTTAACTGAGGTAAACTGATGTGATATATTCAGCTAACTCAGATTATTCAGTTAAATCAGTTCAATCGAATGTGCCTTAAGTAATTGATGATTTTGGTCTACATGTGACGCCCATGTTTACCAAAATCATCACTTAAGTTACGAAAAGTTCGAAACCAAGACGAGCTGTTGAACGTTTTAAAGAAACTGGTTCAGTTACAGGTCGTAGAGCATATGAACACCATCGTCTAATTTTTACTCGTGAAACAGTAACAGCTGTAAGTGAAAATGTTCGTGAAGAGCCATGCATTTCTTTGAGGCGTCGTTCACAACAATTAACCGTGTCATTAACCACAAATTTGGATGAAAGTGATTTAAATGATCTTTGGTTTTAACATGTCACACAAATTGTGAAACACTTGACTTATTTGCAACCAAGTTCGATGTTTGGATAATTACTAGAAATTCTGATGTCAATTGACCTCCAAGATCGTGCGATTTCTTACCGTTTATTTTATATGGATTTTTTTTTAAATGTAAAGTGTATAGCCATGATCCACAAACAGTTCAAGATCTTAAGAAGAATATTCGAGCTGAAATTGAGGCCATTGAACTGTTTAAATTGAAAAAGGCATCAACAATTTTGATGGCATGGAATCAATTTTCATTTTCATTTTTTTACATAAAAGAACAAACAGATGAAGCACCCTTATTTATGTGGATTACGCTGTAGTTTAAATTAAAATTTTGTTTTGAGTGTCAAATTAGTTGAAACGTTACTGTACACTTTGAAATTGAAAATATGGCTCGCTAGCCCTAAGAAAGAGACGATTACAAGTGAGTAGGTCAAATACTAATTATCAATACAAATATTAAATGAAAACGAGCGAGGGCCTGACAAGGCTGGTGTGGGTCACCAGAAGCCGCACCAACGACTAATTGTTTCATAAAAAAAACTCACAAAATTTTGTTTCTATAATGATACATTGGTCTCGTCGCTGTATACGTTTCATTAAAAAGTGTTATAAATGTATCGCATTATGTATCACAAAAATAAATTGGGTTACACAATCGACTTTCTTTCTAACAACCAACCTTATCCTGTAATCAATTCCAATGATGCTACTAGCAGAGAACTGCTGGGATTTTTGGATATCAGGTGAATATCCCTGCTTTAAGCTAGCTGCCTTTGATATCCCATTTTGGAGGTAGTCTAAGTTACTCATCTTTAAGAAATTCGAGGCATTCTTAATAACCCAAATTATTTAGAACAATTAAGTTTTGATATGACCCTTCTTGTATTTAAATTGCTAACCCAGCTGGATCATATCAATTGAAAGAATGCCTTCTGATGGAGTCTTTTAAATTAAAAATTGCGTTTATCATCCCGGGATGGGAATCTACCAGTTTTTGCGTCCTCATAGCTTAAAGTACATCGATTTCTCGCCTCGTGCATTACCGAATATTCATTTCATTAAACGGTATCGTTTCCTAAAATCGCAGATTTAAATGGACATTTGTCGTTTCTTCTGAATTTTACTTAATGGTTAAAAGATAGGGTAATGATAAATTATGAAAAGACCAAATTTTTCCTGAGAGAAATTGAATCCCACGGTAATGGAGGTTGCAAAGATTTGCTCTAACTCAGACACCGTCGAGTTCCTGACTCACAAAAATATCTGGAAAATGCAAATGTTCGCTTAACACTATACTTTTGAAGAAGAGCAGAACCACCGATGATGACAACCATGATTTTAATTTACATTATTCTACATTCAATGTGAAGTGAGTTGGCTGATGTAACCTAAGGAGGCATTTGGTCGCCTCGCTTAACAAGAGTTAAAAGTAAACAAGTTGATCAGTATATGAAGCAACCATTACTATGGTTAATAGAAATGATTGTGACCACATTAGAACACAATCAAGAATACGCTCAAATTGGAACATTTAATTATCGACCCGTCCTAAGGCATGCCAGTATGCCTCATCCAGCAGGCTAGAATTCACTGGACTACTCAATTACTAATCTGATCCACAAAACTGATCATGGGAATTTCATTTAGGATGGGCCGATTCTTCAATGGGGTGAATCACATGTAAAAAACGCCTACAAAGCACGTTACTATATACGGCTGACGTCTCTGAATGAATAAATTAAGAATGATTAGCGTGCCTGGATTACACACTGTCTTGTCAGGATTAATTTTTTCTTTCCAGATTTTCTAGGCCGCTTATGAAATCAGATAATAAAAATCGAAGATGACTAGCAGCCTGAGAACTCACTTCCTTACATTTAATCTAAGTCACACTGTGTTTATTAAGTATTTCAAACAAAGCTAGTGTCCGGTTAATACGCTGTAAAATTAACTTTAACCCTTATCAAGGATATGATCATTATATTAGTAGAAAAAACTGCTTCCGAAATGGCTAATAAGTCTATAGATCGTTTATTATAAAAACGACATAAATCAAGCATTTCGTAATATTTATTTGCAGACAAGAGTCAAATTTAAAAAGGGAGAAAGATGATAAAACTTTCTAATGCTAAAAATTAAAGTACAAGCGTTGAGACATCTTTGGAGAGCATCCACATTCTCCTGAAGTGTTCCAAACAAAACAACGTCACCATAAATAAAATGTGGAAGAAGGTGTGAGGAGCATACACTTTTTATTAACTTACTGTCAGCGAACCCATCAACTTTATACAAACAGCTTAGGATACCAATTACCATTTTGGTTACCTTAATCAAATGATTAACCCAAGTAACAGTTTTATTAGTCCTAAATTTCTTACAGTATTTGAAAATTGAATTAACGAATCATGTTAGTACTGGTCTTTGCCGCTGAGGAGGGAGGTGCATGGTGTTATAATTTTAATATATCACGCTTTCGATGGGCCGAGGTTGTCATAAGGAAATACCAAAGAGAAAAGGAACCGATACGTTCAAATTAACTCTATTAATTTTTTACTGTTTCAAAAACTTTCTAAAAAATTAATACAATCATTCATTCCCAATTAACTAATCATATCAATTACAATTAACTTTAATCAATATACCAAATCTAATTGAAACACAATAAAACACTGAAAATATATCAAATCGACAAAAAAAAAATATTCTTATTTACAATGAGTTGTCAAAAAATTCACACTGCAATCATTATGTTGTATTCGTAGGATATTCACGATATAAATTCCAAAATTCAAAATTAAATACAATTCCTTGTTGGTGTTGTTAACTTTATCAAACCTCCCTAACCTCTAAAATTCAAAATAAAAAATTTGATAATCACTTACAATAAATCAATTCGTCTATCACTAAATGCATTTTTTGTATACACATTGAAGATTTAAGTTAAATTATGACTTGCTATAATTCTATTTTGTACATAAAACATAAAAATGGACATACGAAATATACAGACAATATTCTAAATCATAATAATAATCATGAATATTAGAAGTTTCGTATCGGTTTTAATGCAATCAGGAAGTGAATTTGATGTGTCATCATCATCGCTATTGTGTATGATTTGATACGTCACGATAGTAATTTTGAGTGTCCATATGGGCATGTTTCTGTTGTTGATTTAGATGATTTTATCCTATCGAAAAGGAAATGCAAAGTGGATTTTTCCTGCACAAGTGAAAACTGTATACGTAAATATGGCAAGGGGTGTGGTAAAAGTTTGAATAAATTTCTAGAATAACATATTACAGTCGAAAACATTTCAGCGCGTTACCCTAAATTCTACCTAAGGGCAAAGTAGCAGAAATAAAAATTGTTTTATTAAAAATTTTAAATTCAAATTTGTACTTTATACGTATACGGCTAATAAATAATAATAAATAAGAGAAATCCAGCATATTTGCTATAAATAAAAATTCAATAAATCACATGACACAATAATCATAATCATAACAATAAAAAAAATCTTTATATTTTGATAAAGGATTCTTGCCAAAATAGGATTCGGCATATATGTATGTGCATACGAAATTAGAAAAATAAAAAATTTAAATAAAAAGAAATATTTTCCCTCCATGCATCAACATGTGTATATAAAACCAAGATGTTTTAAGATTTACTAAGTAATGGAAAATTGAAAATATTTTGGGGAATCGAATCAAATACGAGTACATATGTACATTTTAAATTCGAATATATGCAAAGCAGTTGTAATAAGTATAGTAGTTTGATGCCTATTATAAAGTTCGGTGATTTATGCTTCAGTTGAATTGAACTTGATCTAAAATGAAATATAAATTGTGTAACGCGGTGGAATTTAAAACTTCTAGATAAATCGTATTGTGCAAGGATGAAACTAGTCATGCTAAATTTGAGACGACAATATAAACCCTTAATTAAATAAATTTTTAATTGTACTAAGATTTCCTGTTTTAAACTTTTTAATTTTACGAATTTTGTACTCAATTGCTTAAAATATTAAAAAAATTATTTATTCGTGTTTTTCACTGGACATGTGGTACTAAATTCTGTTTGATTTAAGGTTATAATGATAAATTTGTGTTTCACTTTCAGCGACTATTATGTTAATATTAAATCGTTTATCTTCCATGCACGCACTGTCAAACAACCATGAAATTTCTTTCTGAGATGACGATGTGAATATGCTTTTCACCAATGTTGCACAAATCACAGTGTGGAATGCTGTTGATTCGAATATGTGGTCGAACATGTGTGCCGCTTTTCATAGTGGATTTTTTTTCTTTTAAGACTCCTTTAATAACTACCCTGGTATCGGGGTTTATATAGCGCCTCTAGACATGAATTCCAGGATTATTAATGACTAGGAGATCACAAATTGGTCGTGAAACGATTCGCCATTTTGAAGACCCGACCGATTCTTGTTGAATTTGACGCGTTGATTGACATATGCGGTTGATTTTTAACGTGTTATGCGAAATTAGCCCTTCGTGAAGCGATATTGTTGTTTGCTTCGTCTTTGGTTGCTATCTCTATTCGTGCGTTCGTTAATAGTGTTGAAGTTGTTTCCTTAAGAAAGCACGGTTTCAATCCGCCATATTTTCGTATTTTATGTCCTCGGGTAATGTTGATGAGTTGAATATTGACAGTGCACATTCGACAACAATTTCCGATGAAAATTCGAATTGCATCTATGCGATTCGAACCCAGTACCTCCCGGTCCAAGTGCCGAAGCTTTAACCACTGCACCACTTGTCCGGTCATCAAGAATATCAAAGTAAGAACAACAGAAAGCCAGACCAATAAAGATTGAAGGGATGTATCTCTGGAATGTGTTTTCTGAATTTCTCAGACCATCACTTTGGACGGCAGTCCAAACGAGTGACGAAAGCACCTACTGTGCTGGAAGTCGAACGAAGTATATTATACAGCAAGTTTCGAACTTTTTCACTTTGAGGCCGCCAGGATCATGCTATATACCATTGGAAAGGTCTTGAAAAATAAACCTAAATAATGTATAAAAGCATGAATTTCTACCAACATTGAGTGGAGATATGACCTTCCAAAAATTGCCCCAAAAAATCAGTTTTTCGCGTATAACTGCCCCAAAAAAGGCCCCAATTATTTTCTAACTGACAAATTATGATTGTAGACGTCAATACCAATTCAACGACACCTCAAACGCCCAAAACGGATGATTTTGACCAAAGTTATGACAATTTTAAATTTTACTATGACGTCACCATATAATCTTGCTTTGGTATATATGTTTGTTTGTCCGTACCTCTTTTATTTGATCTCATATTTTCAGGGGTTGTAGTACTTAAAAAACTCAGCAACTTTTGTTCTACAACTTTTTGATTTGGCCGCCATGTTGGCCGCGGCCGGCCTCTGAATGGCCATTTTTGGCCATTTTGCCACGTCCACAATGCTGAATCTATTCGACATACCCTAGACATATGCATATCGTTGGAAAGGTATTGATGCCAGCTATCAAATAGCAAAAAAAATAATTCAAAAAATTGGGTTGGAGGGTCATTTTGGCCAAAAAACTGAAAAATGCGAAATCGGCCGGCCACATTAGGCCGAATTGCTAAAAAATGAGCCCAAGACTTTTGGTTCATATTTTCAGGATTGTTAGCCACAAATCTCACCTACAATATGACATCAACCGTTTGTCCCAGAAAACTCGTATATTTTAGATATTGACCTCCATAACTTAAAAGCCACCTTAATTTTTTGCAAAATTTCATTTTTTGGCTCAAATGCACCCTAATATCGGTCCGTTGCGGTTCATAATGATAGTGAATCAACGTATTACAATGAAACAAATCGTCGCCTCAGTATTATCTTGTCGTAAGTCCAAATATGTCATTTTTGGGAAATTGAGTTTTAAGTTTGAAAGCTTATTTAGATAGTATAACATCGAGAAGTGTTTAATTCAATAGAATAATTCCAAACCTATCATACCATATATTGATTACCACTTCCTACACTTTAGATAAATCCACTAGTTTTTCCGGAAAATCACGAACGGTTTTCCAATTTGTCGTATAATTTTCGAAGTTGTACCAAACAATGGACTTACGACAAAAAATTTGCTCATACGACAAACACCTTCTGACTAACAAATACATAAATCACATTAAAACTTATTGACTTACGATAAAATTTGTAAAACTCTTAGGAGACGTAAGATTATTTTATAAAAATGAACGTTTGACTGTTAATGGTACAAATTAGAAAGCAACTAAAACATTCGTAAACATCGTCTGAATGTATCTTTTATTTTCAAAAACAAATATTCAGTAGTTTCAAAATAAAATAACATATTAAAAAAAATTCAAAATAAACAATAGGAAAAAAAAATAACCGCGATTTGCTACATTCAAGAATAACCAGGATACTGAATTAAAATTGCGATTAACCTTTATATATATTCCGCTCACGTGGTGGAGTACTGTGATCTTATTGGTTTATTTTGTGACAGAAAAAAATTGGACGTATATCAAAATATTTGTTTATACTGGGCATACGACATTTGTATTATAAATGTGTGTTAGCGACTTTGTCGTATCTCCAGAATTTGTGACATACGATACAAATATAAAGTTTATGATGTTGTGTGGATTTACGATAAATAAATTCTCTGTAACTCAGAAACCATATAACCTAGGATAAAATGGATTGTAGATTTAGAAAGAGGAAGAAAAACTAAAAATACTAGTATAAAAAACTGAAAAACGACATTTTAGTACTTACGACAAGATAATACTGAGCCGACGAAATATAAATACATCATATTATTACCATTGCTAAGAGAATTTTTACCAGTGACTCTTTTTCATAACAAAAAAAATGAAAAAACTGACAAATTGATGTGATCGAAAAAATCACCAAAAACATTGAACATTTGACAGTCTCCTTGCATAAAATCGATATTTTTTTATCATTATGATGATTTCTTTGAAAAATAGATCTTATCTCCCCTCCCATCGCATGAAGATGGAATATCAGCGAGAGGCTAGCTACCATTAACTTTTATTTCCAACTAGCACGCTAAAATATGTATATTTTATTGTATTGTTTAAGGAATCAAAAATGAATGGTAGCCGCATGCAGTTAGTGACAAAACAGCAAGAAACATGCAAAAAAAATTGTTGAATTACTCAATCGAATTTCTACCCAAAAACACATGCATCTGGTCTAAATTGTTACTACTCTGTAACATACACTAAAAACTAAACTACAAATGTTCAGCCGATAGCCTACGAGAACCGGGTGTGTAATAAGATCACACCCGGCATGACCTGTTTGTGGCATGTGGTAAAGAATTCTGAAATAAAATCTACTAAAAGACTACAAAATGAAGATTGAATAATTGCATGCAAAATAAAGAAATAGAATCGTCTTCCACACACTAGAAACAGTACACCAGAACGTAGGTTATCGTGCTAAACATAATAAAAACAAACTACCTACCTGAACCTAATGATGAGACCTGACCTACTTTTCAACATAAAAAAGATAATATAAGTCTTTACTATTTCGAGGCCAAGAGCATATATGTACCTTCCAAACATAAATCGTATTGAACCATTCTTCAATAGAAACAATTTTGTTTTATTGTTTTCCATTTTTTTATTGAAACAGTTTCGTTATATTGTTTTACATTCTATTGTGCCTCATACACAGACGCAGGCCACTGGAGTGACGAATATCGAGAGAAGAAGAACGAATCATTCGCACTCCGTAACACACAGCCGGCAGCTGTGTGAGAGTATGCGTAATTCGTTTTTCGCGAAACGAACAACAATTAAGCTCTGAACAAAATCTGAAACGCAGATGCCAATATTCAACAAACTACAGAAGATTGTATTGGTTACACTACCAATCCCATGTTAATTTTTTTCTTTCGTACCTCTACTTATTAAACTAGTGCCCACATACGATATACACATATATTCTAATACAACTATCTATAGTGTAGTTTTTTCTGTATTTGTTGCATTAGCATGGCTTTGTTGTTCGTTTTGGTCATTTCAATGCCGCGCATCTGTGTATGAGGCACAATAACACGTAGCGGCCACTTGTGTGCTATCGTGTGTGTGTGAACTAAAAGTCGAAGTCAAAACGACTGACAACAATAAAACGAATCGCAATTCAATTCATTTTCAATTTGCCTTGCCAAAATCATTGATATCAAATAAAAAACCTCTTAACGAGGTAAATGTTCGAGTGACGAAAGCCGAATTCAATTCACAAAATTTCTGATATCAAATTTGTGCCGAAAAAAACAATTGTATTCGATTTGTCAACGATTTTTCGGAATGTTAGTGCATTCGGCGCGTTTGTTTACATTTTTCTTTCTAGCGGTCAAAAACAACAACTTGTCAACGGTTTTTTGAATGTTAAACAACAACGCGCTGAAAGCACTAACATTCCGAAAAATCGTTGACAAATCGAATACAATTGTTTTTTTCGGCACAAATTTGATATCAGAAATTTTGTGAATTGAATTCGGCTTTCGTCACTCGAACATTTACCTCGTTAAGAGGTTTTTTATTTGATATGTTATTCGAACGAATTCGAATACTCCGAACGGTGTTGATATTGCGGGAGCGGGATTGGAAGATCAGCTATTTCAATATTAATATGGTAGTAGGCACACACTAAGTAGATGGTGGAAAACACTGTACATCCCTATAACTGCGTCAAGTAAAATCCTAGAGATAACGTATCGGGTATTTATCAAAAATAATATGGTTTTAAGGGCGTGGTAATTACCGAGTGGTAATTTAGGATCCCCATTCACTATTCTTCTTCGTGACCAGATGGAATGGGCTGGACCCAAGGACTTTTGGATGGTCGGCAATCATAAACGTGATGTTTAGCAGCTGTATTTCCTTAGACATTGAATGTGATGTTTTTTAATTCCTTTAATAAATGCAAAATTTTGACATCATAGTGCTAGTGTTGATTACCGAAACAGACAACTCTGAAATTCCTGTAACATGTGCTAATGATGGGCATTCACAACCTGAGTCGTCTTCGAAACCAAAAGATTGGATTGTGAAATGTCTGCTCCCGCGCGTCGATAAAAAAATAAGTTGTTGATGTAAGATCAACAATTTTGTGGCTAAATTTCGATATTTTTCCTTCACAAGTTGCTGTTTGTACAGCTTTCTTTATTGTCTGAGATTTGAAACCTATTTTTTAACGCCCGACAACAGCGTGAGTGATGACTAAAATGTATGTTAGCGCTCTAGAGCCAAGACTGATTGACTGATAGAGGTGAAACATCATACTTTAGCTACCCCCAATTGGGAGATTCTATTTTTTTTTGATAAAAATTGGTCCACCAGAAATGGCACAATGTTACTTTACCTATTTTCATAATTTAAGAGACCCTAATAATGTTTGACCAAAATACATCCACCGGAAGTGGTACCTTCCATAAAGTATTGTGACGTGAGTGACTATTTGAAATCAAACTTCAAACATCAACTTCATTAATATTTGAACAGGAAATTTAGATTACTATGCGTCAATGTTTAATTAACTTGATCAACCTTTCATTCGAATCCCCTTAGAATTGTACATAGGACAATGTACATAGATCTCGAATACACTACACTTAATTTTTAAATCGAAAAATTTAACCTATCGGATTTTTAATAAAAAAAAGTGTCATGTATAGTAAAAATCAATAGTTATGCTTAAATTTCAAGAAACCAACAAGCTTAGTTGATAATCTAACCTTGAAAAATTGAAAAAGCTTCTGCAGCTGCCACTTCCGGTACCCAGAAATTTCCACTACATTTCGCTAGTATAGACTATTTTATGGAAAATGCTTTAGTATGAAGTTTAATTCCTAATATTCCATTCGGATTCACTAAAGAGAAGCCAAATTTTTGTGAAATAAAGTTTTTATAATTAAAACTCATGGCAAACAAATTTTGCTGGAAACTTAATCAAGAATTTTTTTGTTTAAATCGTTTTTTTCGCAAATACTATATTCTTTTCAAAATATAGGTTTCTTAAAAGTGAAAAGCTCCCTTGGGAGCAGCCACTTTTGGTGGGCCGGATTCGACCAAAAATAAGTAGGATCTTTCAGTTTGTGGAAAAAACTTAAGTATTAAGTTTCATCCTCTTTCAAACCAACAACATTCACGACACCTCCACACGACACCTCCATTCACGACACCGCGCGACACCTCCACTCACGAACGAGGTATAGGGTTGTCATTTTGTGGTGCTTTATGACCAATTTATGCCACTAGTGGAGAGTTTTTTTGGTGATAAAGTTCAAAACAAAGTAGTCTACAAACACAGCCCTGAAAAATCAACTTTGGGTGGAAATAATGAACTAAAATGATAATTTGACATTTCTGTTTTAGTTATATGAATGTTTTATATGAAATAATTTTCATGCGTGTGATAAAAATAAATAAATATTCTTAAAATGTATGTATATTATAAAAACAACTTTTATTTGAATGAAATATGATGGTAAGTTAAATTTTCTTTTATTAATACTCTTTGGACTTTCTAAAATAAGAAAAATTTATTTTTCCTCACAGACTTCCCGTCGGCAACGAATAACATACCAGCAACAACCGAAGTTATCGAACGTGTTGCTGCTGAATATCGTGTTATCTGATATGGATTAGACTCCTGCCTATATTTCATATACAGTACATATATGTTTACAACAAAATTCGGGTTCAAGTGTTCATATGTCAGTAAAAGGAAAGGAACAATAAATACATTACACATCGAGTCACACACAACTGCAGCTTCCCCAAACTATAGGTTTTCAATTTCAAATTAAACCATTTCAAGTTCAATCCAAACTTTTTCTAAAACAAACGAAACCTTTTCCAAACCAAATCAAACTTTTTTGAAAGCAAACAAAACCTTTTCAAATTCAAATCAAACTTTTATTTACCCAATTAAAACTTTTCCAAATTCAAATAAAACTTTTTCAAATTACAATAAAACAATTTCAAAATTAAAAAAAAACTAAAAAAAATGTTGTATATAGGTGTGGTATGGGTCAGTTATGGCCTTTAATCGATTATTATATATAAATAAAATGAAGTGGTTGCCGTTGAACCGGTGTTTTATTTACAAGTAAATTATACTGTTTTCAATTAAAAACTGCAAATTGGATTAGTTTCGATATGTTTTAGCATTTTATTTCATTATAATACCTGTTAGAGTTTAGTACAAGTTGAATTTAAAATCGAAGAGTATCAATAGCTCTTGCAGTATTATTCTATATATAAATACGATATATTGAAAACCTATAATATATTTGGTAGTTAAAGCCGTATTTTTTTGTTTTTTGCTGTTCGCAAAAATGAACACATTTGTTTGAACTTTACTATTTTTCCCAGCAAGTCACAATCCACAACAATAAAAATATTTATGTCGATCACTAATGTTTTATTATTTTAATTCGTCTTTAATTTACAATTAATATTTACACTTTATAAAAAAAACTGTTTCAAAACGAAAATGATAAGTTAGATAATGACGATAAACATTTTTGGCACAAACGTCAAAACAATTTTTTTTATATTTGGTAAAAAAGATATGGAAGATATTGTGCTCACTTTACGTGACATAATTCATCCATAATCATTCAATTCATTCATGGACGAAGCTACGATAATTTCTTTATATCATACTTTTTATCACCAATGGTGATAAAACACCACAAAATGAACACTCTGATGTTTTTATGATTACTATATAAAAAATCAGTTTTCGGGGGAAAGTCGAAATTTCCCTTAAATTTTAGAAAACGGATAAAATCCGACGTTGTTGAAAATTTAATTTAGAGTATTTAAATTCATAGGCCCTTTTCCCATTAGTTACTTAGTTATTTGTGTAGACGTACTTATTCAAATACGTAACCTCGCGAGGTGACTTGTTTGAATAAGTACGTCGACACAGAAGTGTCTCCAAAATTGTGTCGTGCCTAATTGTAATATAAGATCATTTTTAATAAAAATTTTGGGTGAGCGAGAGCTTCTTCACAAAAATTCACTGATCTCACAATTTGTAAAATGCTAAAGTATGAGTTCAATCCAACCGTCTGGGCTGTACAAGGCCGAATTGTTGTTGGAAAACAATTTACTGTCAAAAAGTCGTCCTTAACGGTTGATTTTTTGAAAATTAATCTGAGCCGATATTGTTGCAAATTTAATTTAGAATAATTTAGTTGACAATAGTGAACCAAAAGATTGTAAATTAACAGCTCAATTCCCTTAGACGTATCACTTCATGCGACGTCACTATGGTTCTTCCTGGTTACTACATCTTAAAATCAAAATTTACTAAATAATTTTGTGCAAAACTCTCACGGAAATTTTTTTAAATCATAGTCGGCTTCAATAGTTTGAAATTTAATAAAATAAATTTAATTTAAATAAAGCAGCATACCAAGATTAAAAAAACAGCCAGAACGACATTATTGAACAATTATTTTATAAGTTTCGATTTAATGATCTAGTAACCAGGAAGATGAGTAGTCACGTCACTTGAAGTGATGCGACTATGGGAATAGGGGTGTAAATTTGCAAATAACGAATATTTAGAAAAAAAATCCCTGGAATTTACAAATTTGTGGAAAAAGCTTATTTATGAAGTTTTAACCCAATTATAATTTATAATTTATTATAAATCAGCCAAAGTGTGGGCTGTAGGACACAGACTTTCAATTTGCCCGAAAACAATCAGAGACGCACGAACACCGAGATTTTTTAAAAGTTTGTTTTGAATGATAAATCTGCAAAAATCTCGAGGTAAAATGTTTTCCAAAACACCATACTTATTTTTACTGCGTGAAAGAAGATGTAAAATAAAAAAACAGTTAAATCTAACTGGTTCGATCTTAATTAAACAGAAAAGTAAAATTATCCATTTTACTTATTGTTTATAATGTTTAGCCACTATGTAATGTTAATAAAAACAGTAGCAAAATGACAATAACAATAAAATTGATATTGACGTTAGCAATCGTACTCACTTTTGTCCAGTTTTTGGGTTATTTTTAATCGTTGTCCTGCTTACGGTGTCAGCTATCTTACGCAACTTCACCTTACGGTTTTACATTTTTATTTTTTATTATTACATTTATATTTTTTCTGGAATAACCGTCGAATCAGGGGTACATCGGTGTTTGTATGGCCAAATTAAAACTCAGCAAACCAACGTTCGAAGGTTACTTTCGTAGGAAAGTAGTCCCTAAAACACTTTTCAATTGTTTTGAAAATAACAAAAATATCGTTAGTAAAACAACTGAAACTGATTGTTTCGACTGTTCTTCAGATTTTTGCGTTTGCTATAGAATAGTAAATCATTATCAACTACTTTTAAATTTCAGCAGGTTCAACAAATCGTACAATCATATTAATGAGTTATTTTACATGTGGTGATTTCAAACCTATGTATGCGGTAGCCAATATCTGAGGTTCGAATAGTTTGTTATAAGCTAGAATGACATCATTTGATACAAAATTTGCGTATATTTCTGATAATTAAAACTATTTATGCAAAGATGAATACGAAATACAATATTTTGATCTCTTTACAAACAAAATTAATTTTTATATTTCCACTTTGAAGAAATGTAAACCAGGGTAAACATCTGTCTAAAATCTATATTTTATCAAAAACATTACTTTTGGGCATTCGCATAAATTTCTTTCCAAATTATAAGTGTCCAAAAATTTAAAAGTGTCCTGAAAATATGCACACCTGTATGAAAATAATGATTCATCACCGGTGAAAATAAAGGTTTAACGGTAATTTTTACAAAGAAAAGTTCGTTGCTGATTATTCTGCAAGATTATGACCTAGACGACTTCTATACTTAGATACTCAAGAACAATTTTCGTGTCTATCGTCTGATGGTTTAAAGCGTATTAAATTATAATTGAGATTATAGTTGGTGACCTGAAACAGCAAGCATACACATAAATGAGTTTTCATATTGAATCCACTCGATTTATACGAACTCGATCATCTTAGGTTTGAATAACGCATAATTGCATCATAATATATAAATCACGATGTAAACGTTTTTTAAATTTAATAACCGTGAAAATAGAAGCGCGCAAATTTAACGTACCATTAATTACATAATTGCGATATGAAAATCTCAATTAAAATAAAAACAAATCGTTTAATTGATATGTTAAAACATGAAAGAAAGAAAAACTGTAACGTAAGTATGCACAAAGGTAAATTAATTCATCGAATCATAATATGCAATAAAAATGCATTCACCTTTTTTACCAACCATAATTTTCAAACATTTTCTACAAAAAGAAAGTCTATGGTGCAGCATGCACATTGCACATGTACTATATATCATATTATTTTTAGCTTGTGAAATGAACCCACATAATACAAAAGACATTACTTTTATGTATGTAACGTAACGTAATTGTGAAAATTGAAAACGTATATAATTGGAAAAATTATGGTGTACGAGTTTGAGAACTCGTATATAGGAAAATTTTATTACTCATCATAGTCATATATGTATATACAGCGATACCATGTAAATAGGAAATATGGTTTTATGTATTTGCGATAATTTTATTAAAAATTTCCATTTAAATTGAAAATATAAATTTTAAGTGAAATTCAATAATCATAACAATAATAGTATTTTGCTGCAGACCCTTTCAACACGGACATGTCCCTAAATAAATCAAAAATGTATACAAAAACATTTCGATATTATGGTCATTCGAATTAAATAAAACATAAAAGGGGTACACAATTGACTACTAAATACTACACTACCATATACTATAAACAGTAACACGAAAAAGGGTGGAAAAATTTATCTAAACTTTCCTTTCAAAAGAAAACCGATTAAGTTGCTAAGAAAATAATAAATATTTATTAGCCATGAAAAATCATAATCATATTCGATTCATAATGGGATAATAAGAAGTTATCCTTTTTATTTTCTTTAGTTCAAATTGAATATAAGAAATAAGAAGAAACCTTACTAAATCATAGTCACTCCCATCACACATTTTCTGTTTTCCAAAATTGCCTGCAAGTACAAAGTGGAAGTTGTTTTGCGTTATTAAATTAAATTCGTATCGTTTTTGCCTTTAAGGATGTGTCGTCATAGATAATACACACAAAAAATCTTTGAATGGATAAGAAATCTATAAATTATTTTATTTTCATTCGGTTGTGATTTTAAAAATGTAAAACATTATAAATTATTCATATATGAAGAGTAGTTTTTTTCCATAATGTGTTGTTGTTTATGTTGAATTATGTTGTTGAAAATGGAATAAATCAAAAACCGATGCTCGGTTG
This sequence comes from Nephrotoma flavescens, assembly GCA_932526605.1. Lineage (NCBI taxonomy): Eukaryota > Metazoa > Arthropoda > Insecta > Diptera > Tipulidae > Nephrotoma > Nephrotoma flavescens. The sequence goes on along the minus strand of OW052221.1, from coordinate 137,068,877 downwards.
AATGGATTACACCCAGATTTTAAAAAATAAAGATTCTTTAGGTTTGTATGGGTGGGTGGTGTGTTACAAACGGAAGTTAGTGTATCAGCGTTACTGTATAATACTGTAATGTTAGAAGAAACATTTACTGCTTACTGCGTTTACGCTTATTTTTGAATTGTCTACATTACAATGTCAAAAATAGCGTAGAATGTAGCGTAGAAAATAGATTGTCGTGTAGAAAATGTCGACAATTGGAGGCTATGTATACTAATAAACTATTGCGTTTATAATAAACTATTGCGTTATATGTCATATTGCAGAAAGTGTAGTAATTGAAATTGCTTTCAATTAAAAAAAAAATGTCTAAATTTTGACTACTGCAGTGCAAACAATCGTTAATTTAAATTATAAAATTGCTGAATCGTTAATTTAAATTCTAAGGCAAAATCGAGCCATTATGCGATTTTTTTTTTAAATAGAAATGGAATTGAATCTATAACCGATCGAAAGGCATCTCTCGGTGTATCTCCCTTCAGATACCAATAGTCCAAAAGACTATGAAAAAATTAAATCTGGCTGCAATAAAATAAAAGTAAAGTATTAAATTTAGTTTATTATGAAACTTTTCTCGCCTTCGAAAAATTCGACTCGAGGCGAATATTGGTATTATGAACCTTTTTTTGTTTTTTCGATATCGAATTTTACGAAAATGTTACGTCAAAATTCGCCTGCTATTTAGGTGGCGTCAAGTGTTGGTTGATATTAAAGATTTTGTATTTTAAAAACAAATTTTAATACTAGTTTTACCGAGATGTGTAAGTTAAAATTAATTAAAAAAGTAAACAAATTAATAAAATAACGTATGAATTTTTTTAAAACTAAAATTTAATGAACAGGCCCAAAACAAATGCTCAACAGTTTGAGGAAAAATAATATTTTTCATGGAGCAAATTGAAGGCATTGCCAAAATTTTTTGAATACTCCACAATTTAAAAAGACCACGAATCACCTGTGAAGTGAATTTACAGAGAATTTAAATAATGTTGGTCCTTTGACAGTGTGTTTAGATACCATTAAACACCGTTATACCCAATAAACAAACATTTCATTCCTTTTCCTACAAACTTTGTTCGTTCAAAATTGTTGACTCGCTATGTGTTTCATAATAGCAATATTCGCAGCATATCGAATTTTTAGATATTGATTTTTCCGAAGGCGAGGAAAGTTTCATAAAAGCCCCCCTTCAGGCTATGTCTTGACAAATAAAACAAATGTTTTTTTTATTTAAATCGGTTTAAATAAAATAAATCGATTTTTTGATTTATAACTATGAATAAAAATCAAAAAATTACAATCACTATTGGAGAATGATCTGAACCCAAGTCCTGGCTCTCCAATAAAATTGGTAAAAGTATTTCTGGTTACCAAGAAATCGTTGGATTTCCTTTGAACGAGATCATTTAGTAATTTATTTCCTTTTGTTGTGGATTCCCAATGAATATTCATTGAATTAAAGTCGCCACTTATTATACAAATTTTGTCCAAGCGCTTGAAGATCAATACTACTCAAAGTATTGATATTTCTTGTCTTGTAGGACAGTATACAATCTTGCAACTACAATATGATAATTTTTAGTGTTTATATTTACAATTGTACCGGACAAGTAGTGCAGTGGTTAAAGCTTAGGCACTTGGACCGGGAGGTACTGGGTTCGAATCCCATCAGAGGCTAGATGCAAATCGAATTTTCATCATCAACTACAATCGGTGATGTTAATAAACACAACTGAGACCCTCTGATGGAGTGCAGAATTCAGCGCCGACCCACCGTCCATGTCAATGTACAGGTTGACATGGAGCTTGCAATGTGCAGGTGGTATACTGTAGTTGTGTGATTAGGTGAATAGGTGAATGGGTTAATGATGTAGCATGAATGCGTGGTATCACAATGGGCCAAAAATGGCCTAAGTGTAAACCACTGAAACCTAAAAAAAAACCTATTTACAATTGTAGCTTGTATTTCGTGTTTTTCTTTCTTTTATTTTCAAAATGTTGCTCATTTTCTTTTATGAGAACTGCACTTACTCCTCCAACTGTGTGGATGGTATAATACACACGTTAGCCTCTAAATTTAATACGGGAATGCTAGGTAGAGTGAGTTTCTGAGATAAGGCACACATCTACATTTATTACATTTAATTACAAATGTCCAGTAATTTCTAATTTGGCTTATATTTGGGTTTAGCTCCGAAATCTCTATCGACCAATTTGTGGTCTTTCGTTATCAATGATTATGACTTTGCAAGCATCTCCTACAAAGTTTGAGTGACGCAAACATCCTTTTTTCTACTGAGGTCAAATACTGTTATTAATTGTGTAAGTTATAGATCACAAGAGATCTGCCTTGTCCTGGCCAACCAGCATTATCTATACCAAAAATTCCGGAAATGTGAACTTCATTTTCTGTAATTGTTTAAATTTTTTAGATTTTGAAAGAAACAAAAATACAATAATCGGACATCGTTGACTGAAAATAGTCAAATTGATTGTTTTCACGCAATATGCGTTTAAGCACGACTCTAAATACTACCTCGCCCCTTTCTAAAGATTACTTTGGTTCTAATACTATGATGCCCGGTGGCTATCATACGTAAGGTTCTATATATTTTACCAAATCTGCTTCGCTCTTTCACGCTAATTGGTCACATACCAGAAGTTACTTAAAAAAACTTTCAAGATCTCCTTTAGTAAGATCAATTATGGCCGATTACCGAGCAAAATCAATTTAGAAATTTCCGTCTATCACAAATTTGCTAGTTCGCTTTCGTAATGTTTGAAAGATTTTGTCTAAAAAACTATTGGAATCGCTTTCATGTGCATTGAACTAATTTCAACTTAATACGTTAAAAATTATGCTCAGAATCCTAGTTTCGCTCCAACGAGCTATTCATATGATTTTTATGGATTAAATAAAAATATTGAAAGGCCTTTGTACTGTGTTATGCACCTACCACTGTCGAAAAGGAATTCTATTGCGTTTTTTTGAATTTTTGTTATGTGAGTATAACTAGAGCAGAAACTATCCATTATTAAACCCATTTTCTGGAATATGACCAATTAACTCACCTGTGGCTTTGAAGTTGTTGTAAAAAAAAAGTTGTTTCTTGTTAGTTGTTCCCTTTTATCTGCGTTGCCTGGTGTCTAACGCGCTAAGTTGAGTTTCATTTTCATTATTATGTTATCATTATTATCGGGCCGGCCGTCTTTTTCGTTATCACGTTAATAAGCTATTAAGAATCCAATAGAATTTTAAGGCATCACGTTTGGTGCAGCCCATACTAACTTTTGTATCTAAAAAGGTTCCCATTAGATGTACAGTTTTGTGTTCGAATAAATTACACAATGAAAAACATATACAACTATCCGCACATTTCCATTTACAAAAAAAATCATGTACACATTTTAGTGATTTTATTTTTTCTTTAACAATGCAGTACAACGAAACTCATAAATTTCGAAATAGCCTCGAGACAGAAATACTAATATAATAATAACATGTCCTTTTAAATACATAAATTTTTCACCATTTCCTTTCTTGTATACATTCGAGTATATTTTTCCATCCTGCTGATTTACTTATAGATTTTTCTCAGTTACTTGTCTCAACAACAATACGGATTTTCTTCAGTACTTCGTATATAAATCAAAAGCAATTTGAAATACAATAAAACAAATGTTAAAGTTAAATCATGATCGTACTTTAAGTATTGTATTATTGTAATTGTTTATCGAATGCAATAATAAAAAATGTTTTTTTTTTGTTCAATTTCAAGGAAGGATAGTTGTATCCTTGAAAAAAATACATCCACTAGCTGCATTTGTATTTCTTCTTAAAACAAATTGCTCAGATAACATTGCAAGTAAAGAGACAAGAACGAAATCCATTACGATTTATTTTAATATTCCCCAAAAAGCTTAACACTAGAATAAAGTAATGCATAGAAAGCTTTTAAAGTCATTTCAAGAAAATTTTCCATTTGTGTTATTTTATTTGATTTGAAGACAAAGGCGAAGGGCAAGAAAAAAATTATTTTTCAATGACATTGAAATTATTTACTTTCTGTTTGCTTAAAAGTTCAATATGGATGGGGTTTTGCTGTGCTTGTGTTTCGTATTCGTATGTAGTGAGAATATATTTTATTTTGTTTTTAATTTTTTTTTACTGTTTGAGGGAAATCTTCATGACACCTCCAACTGAGGTAATGCCGGACACTGACCGGCTCAAAAAATCTCCCACTCCTTCCGATGTAACCGAAATCACACTTCAACTGTCGGGATGTCAGCCAGCACTTTTGGTAGTATGTTCTGCCGGTGTGACTATACCATCTTGATCTCTCTTGACCTTGATCTCTGTGGTTTCCTTCAGTCCAGCACCGTTCGTCTTGATCTCTCTTGACTCCATCTTGGGCAGTATAAGATTGTGTGTTTTGGTATATTGCAGTTTTCACTCAGAAACTTTATTAGGAAGCAACTAATATCAGGTGACGCGTTCATTAGCCGTTTTCGGCCTCTGTTCACCACTCCTTTTATTGCTAGACCATATTGTTTTGACTTTAACAAGATCCACTCGTGTTCGACATTATCTTGCATTTAGCTTTCTACCGCTGCATTGCCATGCTATATAGAATCACAACATCTTCATATCCTACAAGCTTTAAACATTCTGGCAGGTCCAGCCGAAACACTATCATAAAGCACATACCATAATGCTGGCCCAGTATACCTTTGAGGACATCGCTGATAACAGGTATTGAAGTCACAGATAACATTCGGAACATTCGGAGGAAATTAAGACTCATTTGCAGTTCTTTCAGCCTTTCCTGAATCCCACGCTGAATTGTTAAATGCATTTCGCACGTCTAATGTCAGGTCAACCAAAATTACTTTTCTATTACCTCATGACTTCCGTTATGGCATTGGTCGTGGATTGCCTTACACGGAATCCAAACTGATTTTCTGCAAACCCTCGTGCTTTATTTGTATCGCCGAAAGTGGCTAGCGTAGTAGTCTATACGTTAACGGTTTGCCTTTTGGCTTACAAACCTTTTTTAATAAGATTACTTTTCTGTTTGCTGAAGTACATTCAAGATTCGCACAATCTGGTCTTTACTTGGAGCCCATCTCGTCCTTAATTGGAGCATCTTCAGCACTATCGATACTGGTTCGTTGCTTCATTACTTTTCCGAATTGGTTTATCATAGTTTGTTTCTCGAAGTGTAGGTTGAATTTATCATCTATGTAATCTTCTCTAACCTTGGTGTTATTTAAAATACTGGTATACCGATAGTTTGTCTTTTAATGGAAATCCAATAACGAGAATATGTTTTCTTCTGTCAATTATTGCTTCCAAACTTTTACGTGTATCATTACCTACCATACCATCAAAGGTATTCAGTCCTGGAGTACGTAGAAATCCAGTATTATGTTATTCCCATAATTGCTGAATATTGGTACCGGTGTTGCGCGTTTTATTCTTACATCGCCGGCGTCTCAGCGTGTTCTAGTTTGATATGTTATGGAAAACTCAGATCATTGGGACGATGAGCTCTCTTCACATGAGTGCCATGCCTGGAACCAATTCCGAGCTGCTTTTCACTAGTTAAATAAAATAAAATTGACACTGAGTAATTCCACCGAATGTATTACACACGGACCTACATGTGATTTCAGACACTACCAAGAAGGCGTACGGCAGTTGGGTATACATTAAGGCCATAGATCAAATGAACAACATCTCATTAAAATTTATTTTCAAAAAGTCTAGAGTTGCTCCTCTAAAATCGCTTACCTTGTTTAGATTAGAACTATGTGCTGCTCTCTTGCTAGCAAACCTATAGTCAAAACAATAATCGAAGCAATTATTGATTGATTTTAATAAAGTTTTATTGTGGTCTGGTTCCACAATTACGTTGTTTAGAGTTAGTAACATACAGGATTTGGCAAAAATTACGCTTAGCAAGTTATTTTTTCAGCTACCAATCCAGCTGATTTTCTTATACGTTCTGGTGGAATGATCCATCAAATTTATATCATCTGAATCAATACGAATCGGTCAAAGTTAAGTTCTCTCACGAAATTTATTCAGTTCTCCGCCCATTGTTTGCACTTTATTAATAATATCAGTAAACCGTCAAAGTGATAGGACTGGACCATAAAAGAAACCGAAGATGCACAAATTTTTCTATGTAAGATCATTCCAATGGAATGCTAATCATACATTAGACAGCTTATTCAAGGAAAATCTCTGCTAAACAATCGTGCATTAAAACCGTAAAGCTCATTTCTTGGTCCGATCATTGAGAGTTACACGTCGGCTGTCTATATGACAAAAAATCAAAAATAAATAATTGACCTAACAGATTTCCTTACATGTTATTAGTATTCAGATCTGAACAATAACGTAACTTTTACGAGGTATAATTTTTCTTGCTACGTTTGTCTGCTGCGGTGCCAACGCGATTTATTTATATATCGTTAGTGACGTAATCGAAGATTCTTTTATTTCACAATTAAAGCGCTTTATTCTTACAGAGGAAAAATAAAAATACTTTATTCAGATTACGCAAAAACTTTCATTGGCGCTGACTATCAGCTATGCTACACACAATTTTGGTTTCTGGATTCAAACTATTGCGCAATAGATTTTAATTTTTAATTTTAAACCCTTATTTTAAATTAAATCATTAAATTTTTTTGTCTTGTTTTATTCTTTTCTCTCGAAAATAAAATTTAAACAAAAATCTACATCTCAAAAATGTCCTTAAATTTTTTTATTTTCATTTCAATTTTTTTCATTTCGGATTCACGGACAAAAATTTTATTACGCAGCTGCGACGTAAGCATAGCTGAATGACTAACGAAACGACTAAAGGATTTTAGCAGGCAATTACATGCATGTACCATAGTAAATTTTTGTTGTTCGGCCGTTGTTTGTACAGATTTTTATATAGAAACTGTTTTTTTAAACAGTACAATCTTATCACATGATAATTTATTTCTAATGATGATAATACGCACTTATTTGAAACTAATAAGTGGAGCGAGTGTGGCTTTTCAAGCAATAATGAACCTTTGTTTATTAGATGACTAACTCATGCGGTTTTATTCTTTTAAGGCGTCTCAGTTCTCGTGTTATGTCAAAAAGTTGTATTACTTCACTCTGTTTCATGTTTGATGGCAAATTCCTGGATCATTTCATCAATCTATTTAACATTTAAGGCTTTGTGTATTTCCTCGTTGGTAACGTAGCGATAAGCATTCGTTATTGGACATAGAAATATGTTTTGACAACGTTGAATAATTAAACGGTTTGAATGTTTACTACAGCCCCAGAGTTGGATATTATACGTCCAAATTGGTTTAATTATCGATTCGAAGATCAGGCGTTTACAGTACAGGCTAAGCTTAGAATGTCTTCCTATTAGCCAGTACGTCCCACGTTCTTTTATTTTCGTTTGCTCTGCTTTTTGTCTAACGTTATATTTCCAGTTCAATTTTGAATCGAGTTGAAATCCGAGATAATTATCAGATTCAGCTTGGGGAATTTTTACCCCATTGAAAAATGTATGGTGGTTGCTATTTTTGTGCCGCAGCGTGTATGTTACTGATTTCAGCTCGTTAAGCTTTATTCTCCAATCCCTGGTTCATTGGCTGGTTTTATCGAGTGCTTGCTGTAAGTACCCCAGTACACAGAAATGCATTTAGTTTATTTCTAACGATAAAAAAATGCAATCCCGAATAACCAAAATTTGTGATCACAAAAATAATTGCCAAATTGTGAATAAAATTATGTGTCATTTTGTCACAAATTATTGTGACTATTTTACAACTTACTTTTTTTGGTTTATTGTGACAAAATCATGTGAATAAAAAACGAGTGAATAAGGTTGTTGAAATTTCCTGAAAAACGCAGGTATAAGTTTGATGACCAGAATAAAACGAGAAAAACTACATTTCACCCGTCCTGCCATTTTATAATCTAAGCTTAAAGTAAAAGCACGTAAAAGTGGGATCCAATGCATCGTTTGTATCTTGGTGTAATGAAAAAATTAATTAAGTTTTGGGTTGACGGAGAAAAAGTGAAATTTAGAAAAACAATTTTAGTATCACAATTGCCACCAACACGTAAATTCGATGAATCAGATGCGATGGAGTTTCACTTTGTATAGTTTAATTCCGATAAAATATCTCAAATAGATGCCAGAATAAACCGAATTTCTAATCAATTGCCTCGTGATTTTTCTCGCAAGCCCAGGAGCATTAAACACTATAGATTATGGAAGGCAACGGAATTTAGAATGTTCTTAATTTATACAGGACCAGTTATTCTAGAAGGAATCTTGGACCCCGATTTATATAATAATTTTTTACTGTTACATTTGGCAACTAATATTTTATCAAAAATTTCATCACCTGAAGAAATAACTCATGCAAATATTTTATTGCGTAAATTCGTGCAACATGCCGCAGTACTTCATGGAAAAAATTTTATCGCATATAACATGCACTTGTTAATACATTTGGCGGCTGATGTTAATCGCCTTGCCCTCTAGAAACGTTTGGCGCTTTTTCGTTTGAGAACAACTTAAATAAATTAAAAAAATTATTAAGGTCATTCAATAATCCGTTGCAACAGTTACAAAATCGGATTATTGAATCAACATTTAGAGATAATGTGGAATCCTTAACTGAAACAGGATTATATGAAGAATGGCCTGGCATTCAATATTTTGAACAACCAACTACATTTTATAAAAAAATATATTTCACCAAAATTTATCTTAAAGATTAATGAAAAAGATAATACAATAGTCATTAACACCAACGAATATTTTGTCATTAAAATTTTTTTTTATAAAAAGGGTGATGCTATGGCCATTGGATTTTATTTGTCTGGTCCTACTCCCGTCTACTCACTACAGGAAGATAATTGTCAAACCACAACTCTTCTTAAATTTAATCAAATTTGTCAAAACCTTAAATTGATCAAAATAACAGACATTATTACAAAATGTGTCAGATTAACTACTGATGAATATATTTTCGTAATGCCACTTTTGAACTAAATGGATTTTACAAGCGGTAAAATAATTATCTAAATATTATATTTCTTATCTATAAATATATTGCAGATAAAACATCATGTCTTCTCCGGATATTTTCCAACAGCTGGACAAGTTTGTTGAAATGAAAGGACGAAATAAAGAAAATGAAGATCGATCAAGTATAAATAAAAAAAAAATAAATTTTATTTTGAAATAAACTTAAAATTTTATATAATTTTAGATATCATGACACAAATGTCCAAGAGCCAGGGTGTAATTCTTGAATTAAGGCAATTGCAGGAACACTTTTCAACAGAAATCAGTAATAAAAATCACACATTATTTTAATGCACATATGTAAATAATAAGAACTAACTATCCATATATTTTTTGTTTCATAACAGATGGATTAAAATTGGAACTTGCAAGGACCCAACAAAAAATTCAGTGCCTTACTGAGTTAGTGGGTGAAATTCCAAATAAAATAAATTACGACCTAGCTCTTAGGTACGAAAACAGAAGCAGTCAACTTGAGATAAACATCCCTATTAGCAGCTATCGTTTAATTATTAGATGCCGTGAAAGATATTAGAACTGATTTCGATGAGAGTATCGTTGAATCTGAAATCAAAAACTATATGCAGGGGGGGGAAGAAAAGATTTATCAACGCGGAGAAAAGAAAAATATAGTTATTAATATACCTATTAATATTATAACAGTGGAATTAATTTAATATTTGATTAAATTAGGAAAATTAAGTTTATATTTTAAAATCATAAATTAAATTCGTTTTAATTTTTTATGAATTATTAAGCGTACAATGTAAATACATATATATCAATATTTTCTTATATAATATTATCCTAATGAATAGACTGATCTATCAAAAATAAATTAAAAACCGGTTTAAGAAAGTGTTTATTTATTGAATTAGCCGAATTTTCCAATAGAAATAAAATTCTGAAGAAAAAATCACAAAACCTTTTGTAGAAAAAGTAAGATGGAAATGTCACTTTAGTGTGACCAAAAATCTATGATAAATCTCCCAAAAATCACACAAAATAGTTCACATAAAAATCTTATAAAAGTGACATTTGATTAAACATAATTTCTACAAAAATGTTAACCAATTTATCACTTAAATGTAACATAAAAATTGGTAAATTTTTGGGAAAATATTACAACAAAAGTTCACAATGCCACAAATTTGAGTCAAAGAAATGCCACAAATTTGAGTCACAAAATGACTTTCAATTTCACAATCAGCGTCAACCCCATCCACCATATAATAACAATTTTGTGACAAACTTTTACACATTTTGGTCCACCAATCACAAAATTTGGTGATAATATTTTGGTGTTTTTGTGACATATGGTTACTCGGGATAAAATCAATCGATTATAACTCGGTTTGTTTTTATCTAGTGTATATCTAATTAAAGAAGGCATATCTAAATAGATTTTCAAAAATTTTTAGTAATTAGTTTTTTATTTACATTTTTGTAGGTCTGTGGCACTATTCTGGTAATTCCCCGGGAATAGGGAACTGGAGAAACGATTTATATGAAATTTTTGTTCAAATATTTTTTTCCGGCATACTGAGCTAAAAAGCTTGTGATAATTTTTTTGAAAAAAAAATTAAATTGGGAATAATTTTCCTTACCAATTTAGATATGGAAAGATTATTCCCAATTTATAAATATTTACATGAAACTTTTCCCCTCAGTAGGGCGGATAAAAAATATTTGAACAGAAATTACATATAAACTCTTTCCCTAGTTCCCTATTCCCGGGGAATTACCAGAATAGCGTCACTGGGGTAGTTTTCTACCCCGGTACACAGAGTGAAGGTTAAAAAAGCAATTGTTACATAACAGGCTGTAAGATGTTTTTAATTGCACCGTAAGCTAGGTGTTTTGAAATTATTAATTCTTTCGTGAAGTCGGGCATATGAAGTTAATAAAATTTTTTAATAATAAAAATTATTTGAGTGCATAATTTATATCACTCGATTACCGAAATAACAAAATCCATTAAACTATATGGTGAAACGCTCATGGTGATGGTTCGAAGTCTGCGTTGATATCATTCATGAGCAAAACAAAATGGATATCAATATACTCCTCACCTCAGAACTGTGCCTTCATAATATTAATATTTTAAATTATTTATAGTTTTTGATTCACAACACTGACACGATACTAGACAATTTCTCGAAGCAAATGAAAATATTTAATTTTGGTTTTTTTTTTCAACATTTAAACAAAGGAGTTGATAATCATCGCCTATTGTTTTACTGATCAAAAACTAATCGATGAATACGGATAGGTTCCAATATTAAACACAGTGATATGTAGTGATTTATTCTAGTCGCTGGCGCCCAGGGAGTAAAATGTTAAGAAGGAAGTTTATGTAATATAAAAGTATGTATACTTTACCGAATTAGATTAAATAAGCCAATAAAGTATTATACAAGTTTATCAATATGAAGGACTAATTAACCCAATGATTAACTGTGCGGTCATGACCATATACTTCGATACTCCCTAATCATTCATGTATAGGTTACATGCACCTAATCTATATCTATATAGAAGTTACATAAAATCGAGGGACGGTTCGTAATAATAATTATGTAAACTAATTTCATTACAACCATTTTTTGTGTATGCGTTACACACGTATCTCACTCAGTTTGACTTCCAAAAATTGTACTGTCTCCATGACGCTGTGTTCAAATGAAATACCCCATGACAGTCAAAATGTAGTAAATCAAAAAAATAATTACTCTTCTGTCTGCTCCCTGTTTTACTACGTAAGTAATGCAGAGGATTTCTTCATCCAGAAATATATTACAATAAAACAAATAAAAAATAATTAACATAAAATGTCAACATGTTAATCACCCTGTTAATTATGTCTCTTTATAATTAGTGAAAGAAATACAAATGAGATTTTCTTGATTTCACGCAGTTCGCAGTTCAACTATACAAACTAAAGCAACCTTTACATATCTAACTCGATTCCCTCTTAAAATCGAAAATATATAGCGCCCAGCATCACACAGAAAAGGAAATAAATAATTATTTTGTCGGGGGAGATGATGGAAAATTATCTGTCCCAAAATATTTTTTTTGTAATCATTGAAACCTTTTATTTTGAAGTCACCCTTTTCGAATATGAATTGAACCTCGTAATTTTTTTCGCTATCACTTTTATTACTCACCATACAATTATCACTACCTAGCATCGGCATATTATACATTTTTCCTTAAGATTTGTCCCATCCTCGTATTCAAATTAAAATTATTTAATTTATTTTTATTATATTTGTGTTGTGATTTACAGCTTAAATATTATAATTAAAATTATTATTTGTGTTGCTGGCTGTTGTGTATAAAGTCTTACGAATAGGTTTAAGATATGAAATATCTTTATACAAAGTGCCTAAGTACATACACATTATGATGTGGCGGTGAAGACGCGCTGTTTGGATTTGGATTTTTTATGGAATGGAAACAATCTCTATTTCTTGTGCTATATAGAGAAATGTACAATGATAACAACTGAAATATAATTTATGTACGAAATACGAATATGTAATCGCGTACGACAGAGAGCCACAGTACAGGGATTGACTGGTTTTTTGGTTTAATTTAAAAAAATTTGCAGTTCTAAATTGAATTCGTGATTTTAGATTTTATGAATATGCAATGAAGTATGAATATGTCATTGTTTGTAGTTTATACTTAGAACATGGTCACGATATGTGATATAAACGTTATGTATTTGTTTTAGTTACGATGTATAAATTATATCAAGATAAGTATTCCTTTGCAATTTTAATTGTAAATAATATGTGTATGAAAATTTATTTGATATTAGTTGTTCAGTGTATTTTGAGCAATATTATTTCGGACGTCTGTAGAGCATCGCTTGAACCTAATAAAAAAACAATATGATCATCTTGTTTAAAAAATTTAGTGTCATATTTGTGACCAAGGTGGAAGAGCTATTATTCGATACCAATTTAATTCACTGGTGCATGCTAGATGACCCGAAATACGAGTAGCTATACTAGCATGGTTTAAACTACCAGAAGAGGAAGCTGAACTCCATCTTCAAAACGCACCAAGGAACAAATGCTCACGGGAACAATTAGTACATTTATTTCAAGTATTCAAATCTTCAACAATCGGCTCAATAAAGCTCAATTTCGATCCGCTCTCTATTGGTATATTTTGTTTTGGATGCGGATTGCCCGTTGTTAAAAAAATCAATTGTCAGAATTGTAAAAGACTGTGAAACCACAGGAATCAAAAAAGTCCAACGCTTCCAAAACTAGGACCGAAGGGTTGATTCAAACTCGCCATTCCAGCCAGATTCAAATTCGAAAGAGTCAGAGTTAAAAATCTTTTCATCAAATTAACCGCAAATGTTACCAACTAATAAAGTCGTTAACCTCAACCAAGTCAAAATACCGGAATCCGTCAAATCAATCGTTTCTATATCCTTTAAGTTTTTCCTTCAATAAGCTTGTGTTAAAAGTTTATGGTAATATAGAAGACTCAGAAGAGAAGTGACGAACGTTCGCTAAACCGAACTAAGTTATCAATAAACCGGCCAGGGTCGAGAATTAAACGTTATTTGCTTTAGAAAAATAACGCTCTTAAAGAATGTGCAGCATCTACGTATATTCAGTGAAGTTCAATATGAAATACGCCCCATTTCGACATCATTGTATACGTGATAAATTTTAGTCTCCAACTTTAATGGTAAGTCTAAGTTGGGTCTTGGTCCGCGAAAATTTAACAACGTCACCGTAAAAGACTCTTTCTTTAATAGACTAAGGATGCCTTCGGGCAAATTCCCTCGTAGGAAGGATCAAGAGAAATGACATTATTTACCCAGTCTGGTCGACCGCTGTTATAATTTAAAGTGATGCTGTTCGATGCCGTTGTCCAGGCATTGTGTAGCTTAATACCGTAGACAGACACGAACTAGATAACCATGAATCCGGTCTGTCATATCACGATTATCATCGAAACAGGATTATTACGTTTAAAGAACAAGATTATTACAATCGGGTTGTAGGAAGAAGATAAACATGAAATATAAGAAAAAATCAGAAGGATTGTATTGTACATTAAAATTGTACATTAATTAGATGTACAATAAAATTGTAAATTAAATTTTAAAATGTTTAAACTGTCATAGAAATTATTTATACTTTTAGTTTATATTAACTTATCGTAATTGATTCGATGTAATTCAAAATCGTCAAATACGCATTGAAGTTGTCTTATTTCTTAAATTAAAAAGAATTGCAGAGTTACAAAATCGGGTTTGTATCTCTCACCATAGCTATAAAATCGTGATTTTATTTGTTTCGCGTGCAATCGCGATTGGAAGTAATCGTGATAATTTGTATGTCTCTACACGGTATAATGCACACAATTATCACAGCGGAATTGTACGGCCAGGTTACCGCCAGGAGATTACCCCCTTCAACTAGTTGGTGGCCACCTTCTTGGGAATGGCTAGTTGGTATCGGAAGTTTACAGCTAAGCCGAGATTTCGATTCATATATCTTATATTCTTAAGAAAGATAATAAAATTTTATAAGTAAGCGATACGTAAAAAGCTTTTGAAAAACTTAAGATGTTGCTTTTACATTCGCTGCGATGCAGAGGGTAAAGCGGGATTCTAGTTTCAATAAACATAGGGCGATGAACATGTAAACAACATTTCATTGAAAAAACTAAGGGTCCAATGTTTTTTTTATATATAATATTGGTGAAGAGGTTAATATTCCTTTTAGCTCAGAATATTCATTTTCAAGTTTGACTCGAAAGTGTCGATCTGCAATGTAGGTGGCAGTTTATCAAATACTTTTGATATAACTGGAAGTCATTCTATAATTTTTTATCGTTTTCCGATATACTTAGTTTAGGAATCATAATTACTTCAGCCACCTGACGTGGCCATTGACGTGGAGCCATTGACGTGGCAAATATTTTAGTCTGATGCTGCATTAATTATTTAAACTAATTTACGCAAACCTTTCTCGGGAATGGTTTTCAAAATTCGCCCAGCCATTAAGTCAAAACCCGGATTTTTTTGTTTCTTAAATTATTAATGATTTTATTTTTTAGTTTCAATAAAGTCACATGTCTTAAGGAACATCTATTTGGCTTACGGCAGTTGTATTTTCATTTGACGTTTGTCTCGGTAACGGTTGAAAAGTCTCTTCTTTTTAACTACGCTAACTGCTTTTAGCTGCTTTTCAAAGTGAGTAGTCGTCATCCTTTATTTCATAAAGATTCCGGAGTCGCCTATTTATGCTTTCGTTCTTTATTTCGTTTATAGGTTGTTTTAGTTTGTTACATAGAAAAACGAAAATATTTTTATGTTGTTGAGCTCGAGGCTGCTGCCATACGAGCTCTACGTTTTTTCTAACTAGCTCTCTGACCTCAACAGGACAATTATGTTGCTTTGTGTAGTTGGTATGATCTCTGTTCTAACTGGTACTTCTAGGTCAGCTGTATTTCTGATCTAATTGTACTTGTAGGTTCGATTACTCTTTCACTAACTTCCTGAATAAATCCCATTTGTTAATATTGTTTGTTAGTTGAGGCATGTTTACTTTTTTTATTAACTTTGTACTCAGTAAGCCAATGCGTTGGTTGGTTGGGGGCCAGAGTGAAATTCATAGTTGTTCTCGCGAGCCGTATTAAAAAACTATTTTCCTTTATAGGTTTTTTTTTTTTTTTTTTTTTTTTTTTTTTTATTTAAATTATTACAACTGAATACAATTCATCTAGTAATTTTTCTTTCTTAATTTAATCACTTGTGAATGAGAAGACGCCCATTGGCCGGCTCCATTTATAGGTTATTTACTGAAGTAGTCTTTGCTTTGGTGTCCTTAATCCATTAAATCAATTGGTTTCGTTCTCTGCAACCGTCTTACTGCATGGGAGGTGTCCAACATACCACGAAGCTCTTCATTTACGTGTTGATAAATACGTTGTCCATGTATTACTGCAAGTTTTTTTATTTCTTCTTGGACCGTCGGGATATTTAGATCCCGATGAAGGTCATCATTCCTAATGTACCACGGAGCGTTAACTATACCACGTAGCACTTTGTTTTGAAAAGTTTGTATTATTTTAGTGTTGGTTTTCTTTGTACAGCCCCAGAGCTGTATTCCGTAAGTCCATACAGGCTTTAGCACCTGTTGATATAGTAGCAATTTATTTTCGGTTGACAATTCCGAGTTTTTCCCGAGCAGCCAATACATTTTTCGATATTTGATATTAAGTTCTTCTTTTTTCTTTTTAACGTGCTCTTTCCATCTGAGCCTGGTATCTAAGGTCATCCCTAGATATTTAGCCTTATTTGCATACGGAATCTGCTGACCGTTAATGATTACAGGTTTGTAACTGACTTTTAGATTAGTAAAATTCACATGCGTGGATTTTGATTCATTGAGCCCGATTCGCCACTTTTTTGTCCATTTTATGATTTTGTCACATGCTTCTTGAAGTTTCGTTGTCGATTCCTCGATAGTGTCTCCTACTGAGAGAACTGCAGTGTCATCAGCAAATGTTGCAACGGTAACATCGTTTAAATGAGGTAAATCTCTGGTGTAGAGTAAGTAAAGAATTGGTCCCAAAACACTACCCTGTGGGACTCCTGCCGAGATCTTTTTTAGCTCGGAGTATTCATCTTCATATTTCACCCGAAAGTGGCGATTCTCTATGTATGATTTTAAAATCATGTAATATTGTTTTGGTAAATCTCTATGTAGTTTAAAGAGTAAACCTCTGTGCCATACCTTATCGAAGGCCTGTGCCACATCTAAGAAGATACCAGAGCAAACCTTTTTCCTTTCTAATGTATTCTCAATGACATCTGTAAGCCTGTGAACCTGCTCAATAGTGGAGTGTTTCTCCCTGAAACCAAAGTGATATTCTGGGATAAGGTTTCGTTGTTCTATGGTTATTTTCAATCTTTTGAGCAGCAGCCTCTCAAACAATTTCTCTAGTGTTGGTAGAAGTGAAATTGGCCGATAAGATTTTCTATCATTCGGTGGCTTGCCCGGTTTCGGAATCATTATTACTTCTGCTACTTTCCACTGCATTCGCACATGTTTTTTCCTGATGATCGCATTGATTATGTGCAGTAATTTACGGGTCCCTTTTTCAGGCAGCTCCTTTATTATTTGCCCTGTTATCAGATCGTAACCAGGAGCTTTCTTTGTTTTTATGTTCTTAATTTCTGCTTTTAGTTCTTTCAATGTTACAGGCCTGATATCTTCGAAATCAGATATTCTGGGCGTATCAGCAGTGTTTTCGTAACTGGTCTGCCGACCTAGAGGTTGAAATGTTTCTTCAAGATGTTCAGCAAACAGGTCAGCTTTATCTTTCGCACTTCTAGCCCAGTTCCCATCGTTTGTTTTGATTGGGGGGATCTGCGTTTTTGGTCGTTTTAACCCTTTTGTTGCTTTCCAGAGGGAATAGTCGGTATCTTTAGTTGGGGCTAGAGAACAGAGATATTTTCCAATTGTTTCATTTTTCACTGCTTTTATGAGTACCTTAAGTTTGATGCACAAGTTGTTTAAGGTGGTTTTATCTTGCGGCGCACGTGTATTCTGCCATTTCTTTCGGGCTTTTCGTTTTTCCTGCACTAATTCTCTTACTTCTATTGGGTAAATAACGGCGTTTTCTTTCCTAGATGATAATTTGGGGGTGCATTCCCAAGCCGACCATTGTATGACATCAAGGAGCCGGTCTAGTTCCTCTTCTATTTCATATTCACTTTTGATTGGCACTTGAAGTTCTATTTTTTCCTCCACTAACTGCTTAAACAATACCCAATTTGTTTTGTTGTTTGTTAGTTGTGGTGAATTTGTTTTTTCTATTACATTTTCACTAACCGTCATAATAACAGGAGAATGATCAGATATTAGACTTTCATCATTTTCTAAGATGTAGCGTTCCGATATGTCTTTAGTGATGTAGAAATCTATTAGATCTGGGATTTTGTTAGGATCTGTTGGCCAGTACGTCGGTTTCCCTCCTGAGTAAAATTCACAGTTTGAGTATTGGCCAGCTGCAAGTAATTCCTTGCCTTTTGGAGAGGTTAATCTTGAACCCCAGAAGGTATTTTTTGCATTAAAATCACCTCCGACAATGAAGTTACTTCCCAATTTCTGGAACAGATTAATGTAGTGTTCTTTTTTTAGGTTATACCGTGGGGGGCAATATATTGCAGATATATTACAGGTGTTGTGATGACCAAATTTAACCGTCACGGTGGTTACTTGCATGGATTCTTTTTCTATTTTTAATTCTTCATGATGTTTGATATTATCCCTAATAAATATAGCTGACCCTCCTCTTGCTCGTTCTGCAGGGTGTGTGGTATGGTAACAAGTATATCTCCGGATTGATACATAGGAGCTGCTGGTAAAATGTGTTTCTGATATTAAGCATATATCAATTTTCTCTGTATTTAGAAATAGTTCTAATTCTTCTAGGTGTTGTGTTAATCCGTTTGCATTCCATATAGCTATTCTTAATGAGTAGTTTTGATGTCTGGTTTCTGTTCCGCAATTATGAGTTGAACTAGGTATTGCAGACATTATTTATTTTTAACTATTTTGGAACTTGGTATTTCCAGCAGGTTAAGTCGATTCAGAATTAACTTATTTAGTTTATTCTGTTCCTCAAGGCTATTTAGAATTGCTTGGACAGTGTTTTTGAAATTTTCGGTACCGTTTGCCTCATTTTCTTTCGAATTTGAAGCGGCCTGTGCATATGTATAATTCTCCCTACGCATAGATGATTCGTTTCTTGCTCGATTCTTATTTGGATGACTTGGAGGGGGTTTGCGTGCCTGTTCCCTCATTTTTTGTAGCTGCTTGGCAACCTCACATCCTCGGTAGCTGGCTGGATGCTGCCCATTACAATTTATACATTTTGCTGGTTCTTCTTTTGATAAATTGCAAGTTTGTGTTGGGTGCTTTTCAGCACATTTCACACATCTTGGATCGCGCGCGCAATATCGTTGCGTATGGTTAAAGCCTTGGCATTTTTTACATTGTACTATTCTTGTACTGCCTCTTTTAACAGCTTCGATCTTTACTCGCATGTTGAGTATGCCAGTTATGTTGTAAATGTTTTCTATTTTCTCGGATTTATCAAACGTTAGCATGAACAGGGGAAGCCCTCTTTTTGAAACGGCTTCTAGTCGGTTCTCTCCGCTACGTCTCTCTTTTTTAATAATGTTTACGGCATCAAGGATTTTAAATCCTTTATTTTCTAGATCCTCCATTATTGAATTAGTTTCACAGGTTGGATGTAGCCCTCTTGCCATGACCTTGATGGGACGCTCGTTTTTATTTTCGTACGTGTACCACTGATATTTTTGAGTATTCAGCTTCATTCACAAGTTTCTGTATGCGTTTGGATTTGAAGTGTTAATCTTCCATACATTATTGTTCAGAGCAGTAATTTTATACTCTTGTTCCGTAACAGTACTCATTACACTTTGGATTTCTGAGTAGTTCGTTACTCCTACTATGAAAATCGGTGGTGGGGCTTTTACCTTTGTCTGTGCTTCATTTTGTTGAGCTGGTTGCCGTTCGGATGATTTTTCTACCTCATCGAGATTTATTGGTGAAAGTGATTTCTCTTTTGGTTTAGCTGGTTGTTGGTCTAGAGCTATTTGTTTCTTGATGATTAACTGTTTTCTAGAAACCTCTTTTGAAGTTGATGGTAAAGTTTCTGCCATTTCTGGTGAGTGTTGAGCTTTCCTTTTCTTACTTGGTCTTTTACTTCGTTTCAACACCCAATTTGTTTCTCTTTCCAATTCTTCTTCATCCGTATGGAATGGATTGATTTCATCATCGATTGCAGGATTAGGTTTCGTCCCAAGTTCTGCACGTGTTTCAACTGCTTTTTTGAGTTCTTCGTTCTCTTTCTTTAAAATTGTAAATTCTTCTTTCAATTTAGTTGTAAATTCCTTTATTTCTCGTAGTTGTTCACGGAGTTCAGCATTTTCCTTCTCGTACTGAAATATATTTTCAGTTGAAGATTTTGGTGATCTTGGTAATTTGGAACTTCGTCCAAATGGGTTAAACAATGATTGGCCCATCCCAGAATCTATTGGGCCTGCCTCCGAAGAGTGTGGATTTGTCAGCATATCTGCTGCTGTACCAGCTGGGGTATTACATTCCGTATTTGTTGTATTCATTGTTTGTTTTAGCCAATTTATACCACTGGCATTTGGTCCCCGGTAACACTTTGCTACTGCCGAAGCAGTACCCACCCCCCGCGACGTGGACGCGGCTACCTTGGTGTTACCTAGGTGTACACAGAGACAGCCGAAGCCCTCTGAGTACCCTAGGCTGAGGGGCTTTATAGATTGTAACGCTAAATCCCCAATAGGTACTCTTACCATTAAACTCATTGAGTATGATAAAATTTGGTCCTAGTGAAATTGGTCCTAGTGAATTTACGAAAGAAGGCTCGTTAGCTGATGTCATTCGGGACAGTAAAAGCAGGAGATACTAAAGTCTAATTATTGATTGATTCAACTTTTTTGGGTTTAACTTGCATTCTTTCTGTTTCGATATTTGTAATATTTAATATTATTCTTAACAATTACGGTAGATCTGCCTGTACTAGCGTTCCCTCCCTGATAAATAGCATTTAACAGTTGGAGAATTTGTGCAGCCACAAATTAAACACAAGTCCCAAACAGAACCTCGAAAATAAATTAGCAATTTAAGAAAAATTCCGGAGTAGTAAGATTTAGTTTTTGAACATGTTTAGGATCTTAAACAAAAAAATTCAACTTGGTTTGAATCTAACTATGAGATCAAGGTTGAAATTGCCAAAATAGAGCGCTATAAGACGCACAATTCGTAACGTTTCACAAAGAATTAACGATAAGTCAACCATCCAGTTTCATATTTCCGTATTTTCAAGATGAATAATTTTTACAGGTACAATTGGCAGATGAAATAAATGAGAAAGGACAAGAATTGCTCAGTAGAGACGATTTTAAAGAGCTATTTATCCAGCTCTTTTTAGAAAGAAAAAAATATTATTTTTCTGAATACCTTCCTTTTTTGATGTCGACCTTCTAAATTTTCATTATTTCTTCTTTAACAAGTCTTCACACACTTGTTCCTTAGTATTTCATCCCAGAAAAATAAACATTTTCATCAGGCAATAGTAATTATACCCCATCCCAGGATTTTTAAAACAATCCCAGACAATCTAGAAATGATACGAAATATATGAGAAGATATAAGCAGTTACTTGATATTGACACAACGGGACACGGGTTGATATGGCCTAATCTGTTAATGTATGAGTTTTTCATTTGGGTGGCATGACCGATTTTCTCTAATTTCAACACGGCATCATGCCCACTATCCAAAATAAAATTAATATAGCCATCTGTATGTTGAGATTGGCGCTATAGTATACATCGATGGCCCATTTTTTATGAAATATACATTTAAGATTTAAACGAATGGCTTTTTGGAACCTAAAAGTGTCGTAAACGATCTCATTTGATGCTTTGAATTGATGCTTTGAAGTCAAAAGATGATGCTTTGAAGTCAAAGTTGTAAATGGCCAAAACATTTTTAAGAACACAATTCCGATTTAAATTACTGGTTCCCAAGAACCGGTACAACATGATGGGTTCCTCCACCTACAAAATACGATCCCAAGACCAACCGTATGTTAAAATTGGTTCCCAAGAATCATTAATACAAATCAATAATTCATGCATCAACTGTATGGCCCTTACATATATGGACCTATTCGCAAATATCATCATACAATTGGTTTTGGGAGGTTTTTGTAGATAGAGATTATCATGTTACATCGAAATCAGACTATTAAGAATCATAAATTTAAATCCGAATTCCGAAAAATGATTCGGTCACTTATATATATATATGTACAATAGCGTCAATCCTAAAATACGAATAGCCCTGGACTTTTATTCGTTGGTAGTACACAATATGTCCAATCGATATCAAAAGTGATCGATTAAGATACTGGCGTTTCAGTGAACTATTCGTTTAAATCATCAGAGATCGGTTATGTCACCTATGGATTCTGCGAACCGTTAATTAAAGTTTTGCATACGGTTGGTTCTGGAATTAATTTGTGTGATAAAATCGGACCTTTAGTCGTACGTCCTCGATTTGGCAGACGACTGCCTAAGGGCATGAAAAGCGAACTGCTCAAGAGTTGGAAGTGCTTCGGCTCCAGAACAGATTGCAAAAATTAAATAATAAAAAAACTGAATAGGCCATATAGGTATGAGCCCAATATGCTAATCTCAAGTAACTGCTTGTGTTCTCATATTTTTATCATCACTCCCCAAAAATGAAATACGATCATTTTAAATTATCAGTTTATTCAATAGTGGCTATACAGCAAATATATTTTGTATGTATAATAACGGTACTTTAACTAAACACAATTAAGGCGGAATTCCACTACTGGGGCTTTTGTTTTTTAGCAGAAAACCAGAAAGAGATAATATCATAAATTCGACAAAGACAGACTATTTTTATTTTATAGCGAAATTTTAAGGGGAATATTTGACAACTACGAAATTATAACCAAAATTATATAAAAAATGAAAATTATTGTTAAATCAATTTTATTTATACCTCTATAAATTACTAAAACATCTAAATATTATTTGTAGGCATCATTTTATTACGTTTTTTAATTATTTCCTTTCAATAATTAAAAACTAAGAAAACGCTTACTATAAAAAAAGTTAGGGGAAGTTAAAACCGTTGAAACCCGGTTTTAACTTCCCCTAACTTAAAATTATATGATTTGTATTTGTGAAATTGTATTTGTGTTTTGTTATAAATAATAAAATTTTATATATATTTGTGATTAATTTGATAATATACATACTTGGTTTAACATATATAATAACACTTTGGTGGTTTATAAAATAAAATGGATTCAGATTCGGATAATTTAGATCCATTAAATAACTATTATGTTTAGAAGTGACGATAGTGCTAGTGATGATGTACCGAAAAAAACGTAGATTTTGGGTACGCCCATACTATTTGGAGCGCAACCGAAGCGGGGCATTGTTAAGTTTTATAAATTGGGTTGTTTCTCAACTATAACGTATTTTCCACAAACTTAATTCCAAATTTTTTATTAATATTATCTAACTTAAATATTTACAGATACCTAGGAACGAGGGAAACCCAGACGAGCTTAGCATTGGCCTATAAATGTTCACAGAAAAGTGTGATCCGAATTGTGAAAGAAACGACGGGTGCATTACTGCAGTCTTGAAAAATAAAGTATTTCCCGATTTGACCTCCGATTATTTCAAAACTATTGCAGCTGGTTTTGAGTACCGATGGAATTTTCCGAATTGCGTAGGAGCAATTGACAGCAAACATGTTACCATCCAAGCAAGATTTATATTTTATAAATTAATTTCACTAAATAAAATAACTATTTTCAAGTTTTAAGAAATTTATAAAGACGAATTAAAGTTTTATTTTAAGTCAATTGTACATACAACTAAATGTAATCAAACAATACAACTAAACACAATACGACGATATAACTAAATGCAACCAAAATCTCTGTATTAAAAAACATTTAAATATATTTATCATATTTTAATTACAGGCGCCCAGTAATTCCGGATCGGAATTTTATAATTATAAAAAAACGTCGTCAATTATTCTCATGGCAATTTGCGACCATGACTATAATTTTATATGGTGCGATGTAGGTGCTGCAGATTGCCAAAGTGACGGCGGAGCTTAGAGAAAGCAATTTCGGGAAGCGATTTTATGCCAAAACACTTCCGTGAGTATACATTTGTAATTTCTCAACCTAATTTTACCTTCTCAACCATTTCTCAACCCTCATATACATACCTACAAATATGTGTTTCAATTTTTGTTTAACTTTCATTTTATATTTTTTAGGATTCCTGAACCAAGAGATATCTCTGCGAACTGTAAACAATTACCTTATGTATTTGTCACCGATGACGCGTTTGCATTGCACGACAACATGCTAAAACCATTTGCAACAACTACAACAAATAAACAAAGAATTTTCAATTATCGGCTTAGTAGGGCTCGCCGTATGATTTAAAACTATTTCGGCATTTTGGCCGGAAAGCAGTTGGGTGGTGGCGAATTTTTAGAACATCAATCATTGCCGACGTCAGTACAGTGAAGGAGATAACTCAAAGTTGTGTTTGCCTGCATAACTGGTTGAGGAAGAAAAATAATGGATACATTACACCTAAGCTTCTAAATCGCAATGCTGATGAAAATATCGTACAAGGTTAAACTTTTTTACAAATATGCATTCATCTTTTGTGTCATTCTTATATAATTCTTATATATTTTAAGGCGCTTTAAACAATTCCAATGGACTATTGCCCCTTCGGCCAATAGACGGAAATTCTACAAGCACCGCGAAACTGGCCCGGGAAAAAATTGCCGAATATTTTTCAGGAGAGGGACAAGTAGAATGGCAGCTCGGACAAATCTAAAAGATAAGTTTTGTTCCTAAATTATATTGTTTTTATTGAGTTGTTACTGTTTATTTTTTATTGTGTTTTTCGTTTCAGGGAACCAATTTATGATGTGTGTGTAGAATTATTTGCTTTTATTTTGATTTTTTTATATTTATATACATAAGTATACTTTGTTTATAAAATTTATTAAATGAGGTTTTTATGCCTAATGGAAGTCTTTCCGTTGTTATTTATCGATAAAGTTCATAGCTTCCATAAGGCTTTTCCTTCGAACAAAAAATTATTTTATTAAACAAATACGAATTATTTAGTTTAATTATACTTTAAAATATTTAATTTCATTATTGCCGAATGTTAATAAATACATTAAATGAAATTTTAAATCAACATTTATTATTTAACAAAGCATATATGGTGATGACTATGGCTTCTTGGATAACTTTTCGTTTTATTCCATGATGTTTAGGGAACTTCTCAATAACGAGTAACGCAAGCAACTATTTTTGAAGTAAGTTTGCATCTAAGTTTGTCAAGTCAATTATATTTCAGATATCGGTTGAGTTTTGTATGAAGTGAAAAATGAAACAGGTAAAAATAATGCGGTCTCTGAAATGTTCCGGTGGTAATTAATCAATGCTTGTCAATTCCGTGGCATACTGGTACCTGGCAGGGAACCCAATTATAATGGGATAATATTATGACTGATAATAACTTCGCCCATTATAATCTCAAATTTCTCTTAGGATACAAAAATGTTGTTAGTGGAATTAAAATAAAACATTAATTATTTTAATTGATTAGACTTTATTTGTTAAGAAAAAAATAAAAGAATATGTTTGAAGGAAAAGCCTTATGGAAGCAAAATCAAAATATAAACTCAAAAACTTGCTTCCATTAGGCATAAAAACCTTTGAAAATTAAAAAAAATGTAATTTCATAGAAGTATATATGTATAAAAATAATATATAAACCATAGAACGAAAAATAATAATAATTCACTAAATTCAATAAATAAAAAATTAAATACTTATCACATTAAAAAAAAATTAAAATAAATTATCACAATCCATAGTAAAACGTCGCGTTGCAAAAAAACCAAAACATAAGTAAATATCAAGCAATCAAAATAATCATTTAGAACGATACTTAGCTCATATACTTATCCGCGGCTGCTGAACTTTCTTGGGTTGATTTAATGGTTGTCCTGAAAGAAAAAACAACAATAACTAAAAAGAAATGAAAGTTTGTTCTTTTTACGCACTTCGTTGTCCAAAGCAATTCCAAGAATTTTTTAAAATTGTCCTTACACACCGAGTCGAGCCTTCATATTTAGCCTTTTTAAGTGGCATTTAATTGCAGTACAAAAACCATCGATTTGTACATCAACTGGAGAACAGGGGCAGGAGCACTTGGGCAGGAACAAGTATTAGCAGAATTGAGCAATAATTTTTTATATATTTTACTTTGGTTTTAGCAATTGTAATGGTGTTATTGTGATTGTTCTGTATATTGGTATATTTCAGCACTCTCGAATTTAATTCACAAATCGTAGGAAATTCTTCCATTTAGCGTCACTATCTGTGTGACAAACGAATATGATAATCGACACTTACTTATACACAATCAACTTCCCAACCACCCCATACTTTCTTTCCTTTAATGAATCTGTGAATTAAATTCGAGAGTGCTGAAATATACCAATATACAGAACAATCACAATAACACCATTACAATTGCTAAAACCAAAGTAAAATATATAATAAAATTTGTGAATGCGAAAAGTTAGTTGTTAAAATAGAATATAGATGGAAATGTGAAAGAATCAAATTTCGTACGCTATGCAGTAATTCGCTAGTAGTACAACTACATGGTATGTTCTATATATATAGACAATATTCCAATGTAATAATACAACATCAGTCGTCGCGACCTGATTTTTTCAAATCAATAGTCTCATTTGTTCAAAACTGATTGTTGTGATTCTTACACATTAGCCATCTATAAGTCAAAAATTCAAAAATAATTTTTTGTTTTGGATATCGACGTACTCGCGCCCTAAAGCCAAATTCTCTTGTTGGTAATTTCCTGAAGAAAAATGAACCGCTCGGTCTTAGAGTTTCTCTGTCTCTGGCATCCTGCTGATATCTGCTGCTGTAGCCGATTTCTTCTGGAATCGTCCCACAAATTTCGGTAGATCTAATCAAAGAAGAAAGTGAACTTTTTAAATGATAAATCTCTCGCTCAAAATTAACTTAATTTACCTTCTAGGCTCTGCAGTATCATCTACACATGACATCTGCCTTGCGTATTTGTATTCCTTTCTCTTCTCACCGGCAGAACCACTTGGATCTTTTTTTTTAACGAAAGTTATTGGCTTTGAGGCAGTCCCAAAGTTTATGCGCCTTCGGCCTATTATCTTGATCCTCGGCAAAACCTATAAAATGAAAAAATACACTGTGCTAGTTGAAAAATGTGACAAGCTGGGCACCCGAGGGGTAAACCTAATTCGAGTACGCTGAATTCAATGGTGCTAGTCCCAGTTAATTGGCGACAAAGTCAACACAAAAACCCAATTAAATTTACGAAGTATTAACCATTACATAAAAACAAAGGAGGTACCAAACAGCAGCGCCTAGCTACAGTATATAAAGAGCTTCAAAATAAATTATGTAACAGTCGTAAAAAATAAACCGAAGAAGGGATTATTTTCGAAATCGATACTTCTAAAAAAGCTAAAAAATTGGCATGTAAGTAAGAACTAAAAACTGTAATATAAAATTAAAAATAAAAAATTTTTCTGTGTGAGTGGTAAATTAACAATTATGAGCAATCGCCGCAAAATAAGTGATGAAACCGCTGATTTATTAGTCGTCATCGTCATTTTACTAATTTTTTCAAGTAAACTAAGAGTAATTCACTCGCTTTTTGCACTAATATCCGAGGATTGGTATCCACAATGCACAATGCTTATAATCCCGAAGATTGGCGATTGTTTATCGATTCCTCTAAAAGCAGGTTAAATTAAACCAATTAAAAATATTGCTATTTACAACTTCATATCAAGCGTGTAGTTAAAAATTTTATAAAAGCGCTGAATCCAGATGGAAATGCGTTCAGATATCTCAAAAATGGGGACTAACTTTGAAATGGGACTAGCACCATTGAAGTCAGCATACTCGAATTAGGTTTACCCACTGGGTGGGTGCCCAGCTTGTTACAAAAAAGTTTGCAATTTAAATGAAGAAACAACAATATTAAAAACCAAAAATCACAACAATTACTTACTTGACTCAGCTGCGACTTCCTCCCACATTCTTTCCCGGATCAATCGATTTTTATGCCCCATATTCCGGATGTCTCAAAGCGGCGGTCTTGCCTGTACTGCATCAATAATTAATTCTGGAATATAATTGAAAAGTTTATTAAACATTTTATAACACAATTTTTAAAGTTATATTTACCATTAACATCATAATCCTCCTCTACGACGACAGGTGCCGGTGTAGCGATGTACACGTATCGTCATAGTTTAACTCATCCGTTGTACAGCAGTATTCCTCCAATCCATCATTGAACGTTGCAAAAAACTCTCGTACTGTATTGTTTTGGTCACAACGTTCGCCTAATTTTTTCACTAGCACATCCTGCACAACAATTATTTTTTTATCGTCTACAATTACAAAAATGTTATTTACAACTTTGTATAACCGGAACCGAAAATTTTATTTAAATTCGTACCGAATAAAGGAGGTTACGAAATTCCGATTTCTTACACAATTTTAAAATAAACACAAAATATCTCAACAACTTAATTTGAACAAAATTAAAATAATTTTATTAATCGTAAGCGACGTAACCTCACTTTTATTGTTTTATGTATTCAGGTTTTATTATAAATTGCCACCTTTCCAACTTACCATATTTATCCATATTTGTAATAATAAATACACAAATCTAGCACAAACCACGAACAATCTTTCACACGCTGTACTCGTATAAAAAAACTGTACTCGTATAAAATTATTTCAGTATTTAAAATTTATCACAACTTTTTTATATTATTTACTTAGGCGCGCACGTACAATCAAATTAAATGTCATGAGCGAGTTCTCTTCTTACCATAAAAAAATTACTAAACTAAAATTTTGCTGAGAGTGGGGGTATTTTTCATTTTGGTTGCCATAAAAAATACTTCGTTTTGTATTTTTTATTTATATTTATGGCAACCAAAACGCAACAACAACAAAAATTTTAAGTAGAAAAAATTTTACTGTTGCGCCGCTCACACACGTAGCGATTTTTGATTTTATCTCTTTCTGGTTTTCGGCAGAAAAAAAGCCGCAGTAGTGGAATTTCGCCTTTATGCGTAGCACCGCGAACATTCGTTGGCGAAATTGGGAAGAAAACAAAAATAGAAATAGTTAATAAAAAGAGTGCGACAATAGAATACGTTCGGCGGACCTTTTGTTATTTTAATTATTGAAATTTACCTTCTTATTGCAAATTTCATCTTATTATAATTTTTATAAGTATTTTAGATTCGTTTTTTAATAGCTTTAAATAATATTAATTCAACGTTAGGAAATGGGCCGTGGAAAAAATTGCATCACAAGTTAACCGTCCAACTATGGAGTAAAATCTAATTATAAAGGTCAAAATGCGCATTACCTGAGCGGAAAAAAACGCAAAATTGTACGAATTGTTAGAAATTTCAGCAAAACGGCACGCCAAATAGCACCTTCAGCCATTGCTACGTCATCGATATACGAACTGTACAACGGTATTTAAAAAAACTGCGTTCCTCAAACGAAGTAAAGGCAACATTCAAGACAGAATGGCATTTGCTGAGAAGCACATGAGCTGGGAAAATGAAAGGAACAACAGTTTTTTTTTTTGATGAAAACCCGTTTTGTCTCGGCCCGGATTTTATAACTATTATTTTCCCGATATTAGAACTCCTGAATTATCACAAATAAGACGGCAATAAGGTGTGGGTGGCGTTATGGTATGGGTATTATATCTTCTTTCGGCAAGTGATAATTTGAACTTGTTGCGGAATCGCTAACTGGTCAAAGATATAAAGAATTGCTAAATAATAAGTTTTTACCATTTTATAAGCATTTTCGTCGAAGAAATTTGAGTTTTCAACAGGATATTGCACCAGTGCATACATCCGGAATAGTACAAAATTGGTTTGAAAAAAAATAAAATAAAATTTATGCAATGGCCAGCCAAGTCGCCGGACCTTCACCATACAAAATTGTTGGGCAGAACCATCGGGAATGGTATACGGTCAAGGTAGGCAATATGATTCATTATACGACTTGCAAATAGCAATAGAAGATGCAAGGTTGCAAGCCTCCAACCTATTATTACCAAATATTATTATTATTATTATTACCAAAGCGAATTTTACAAACTATTGTAAATAAAGGACAAACTACTCATTATTAAAATACGCAAGATTAGTTTTATTTGTCATTTTCGTAAATGAACGTATTTCATTAACCCAAGTAGTAATTTTTAGTATCAAAACTGTTTCAAACCTGGTTTAAAACTATGGTATCGATACCAAAAAGTTTCAAATTTTGTTTCAGACACCAAGTGGAACCCGCACAAAACCACACTGGTAACCTTATTTGAACGGGTTTTTGGAAACTTTTAAGATTTGTAGAAACTGTTTTAGAACCTATATTAACCAATTTCAGAAAACCTGAAACGTTTTTTTGTAACTGTTTAAAACCCATTTTTAAAAGGTTAAAAAAATTTGATGTTTTTTTGTACTTCTCTGGAATCTATATTCATCAGTTTTCAAGAAACGGAAGTTTTTTAGAAACGGTGCAAAAACGTATCTTATTTAGTTTTAAAAATCCAAGTTTTTCTTAAACCGTTTCAAAAAAGTACCCAAACTGGTTTAAAACAACCAAAAAATATTTTAGTTTCATAATCCGATAATTACCAGTGCACCAGTGGCATTATTCTGGCTTTCCTTGGGAATAGGGAATTGGGAAAAATATTAATTAATTTGGTATAATTATTTTCGAAACAAAAGCTGTTTTGCTTTGGCAAAGTCCGCTTAGCTTTGAAAAATAAAATATTAGAGGCCAATTTCGGTTTCAGCAATATTTGTTTATGATTTTCCAGAAAATAATTGTTCGTCATAGTTGGCGTATTTATCAGTAGTAATTAAAGCTGTTTTGCTTTCGCAAAGCCGATTAGCTTTAATGTTAGAGGTCAATTTTGGTTTTAGCAATATTTGTTTATGAATTTCCAGTAACGAAAATATTTGTTCATCATAGTTGGCGAATTTATCAGTAGTAATTAAAGTAGAGTTGGCTTTTACATAAAACTAAAAAAAAAAAAGATTTTCATAAAACCGATTCAGATTACAATTACTACTGACAAAAAAGCCCACTATGATGAACAATTATTTTTCATTACTGGAAATTCAAAACAAATATTGCTGAAAGCAAAATTGGCCTCTAACATTAAAGCTAATCGGCTTTGCGAAAGCAAAACAGCTTAAAGTAGAGTTGGCCTTAAATAAAACTAAAAAAATAAGATTTTCATAAAACCGATTCAGATTAAAATTACTACTAACATAAAAGCCAACTATGATGAACAATTATTTTCTGTTACTGGAAATTCACAAGCAAATATTGCTGACACCAAAATTGGATTCTAATATTCTATGTTTCAAAGCTAAGCGGACCTTGCCAAAGCAAAACCGCTAAAGTTAAATTGGAAAATATTTCTCCACATTAAAATTTTTAGAACAAAAGTTTCCCGATTCACTTTGTTTTGAAAACATTAACACCAAACTAATTAATCCAGTATGCCAAAAAAAATACAATATGAACAAAAATGCTTTGAAAATATTTTTCCCAATTCCCTATTCCCAGGAAAAGCCAGTATATTGCCACAAGTTCTAAGAACGCGTCCGAATTTCTTCTAAATCGACTATTCTAAAATAGATTCATGATTTTTCCGCAAAAGGCGCCACTATCACGCAAAAGTCTAGTGATCAGGGGCGGTATGTTGTACCATCACTTCGAATCGAACAAAGTCGAATTCGAAAAAAGTCGAATCGAGAAAGTAAAAGTAGTATTATTTTTGCTTTTCGAAAATGATACAACATACCGCCATTCGAATATCGATTCATAGTGATGGTACAACATACCGCTCCAGGTAGACTAAATCATTCTTGTTTAAGTTTCCTACAATAAACAAGCATGTTTTAGTGTAGTACATTTCCAGTGTTCAAAATGACTTTGCAAAAATAATATTCAATTCGTTATACGTATATTGCAAATTGATAATTGTTATTTACATAAGCACAATATTTAAGTTATCGTCAGTTAAGTTAAGTTAATGTATTTCTAGCGTCAGAAGAAATGACGATGAATTTTATAAATGCCAGAATAGAAAATGATATATTACTTACAGATGGAAAATTTTACAAGAATTCATGCGAGTATGATACGTGCAAAATTTATATTTCCAAACCTAAAAAAACCGGGTCGGGTGTGTAACGAAATCCCGGCCGGTTTGTCAAAATCCCGTTTTTTCTAAATCCCGGTTTTCAAAACCCCGGTTTTAAAAATCCCGGTTTTCAAAATCCCGCTTTTATATAAAAAAAATATTTTTAGGAAATCCCGGTTTGAATTTTTAAAATTTGGCATGTGAGAAACTGGGACTTTTAAATGATTTTTTGGCAAAATTCAAAAATGAGTTTGCGATAAAGTTCTAGAAAATGATGGCTAATAGGGAAGGAATTTGGATGAAAGGCTAAGTGCCCGTGAGAGTTATCGAAGCCATCAGCCTCTACAATTATTGCATTTCAAAACGTTGCATTAACATAATATTGCCTTTTTTATTAATCTTGCAAAGTTATCAAAAGCTAGGAATTCGACCAATACAAGAGCGGGTGTTAATATATAGCTTTGTTGTTGTAGTTTGACAAAAAAAAATGGGAGTTCAGTTTTTTCCGACTACGACTCCGATAAAATAGCACCGACTCTCCGAAACCAACTCCCGCCTCTGATTTCGCAGCCTGGGTTATTTGTAGTAAATTTTTGGGCAAGATGTCTTGATTTTATGTTAAAATATTATTAGCCCGGCCCGTTGTTTATGTTAAAATATTATTTTTTAATAAAAAATATTTTTTTAAAAATCAAGACTTTAGAACTAGAAGAAAAGAAAACCGGGGTTTCGAAAACCGAAATTTTATAAACTTGGATTCCGGGATTTTGAAACCGGGATTGATTTCATAGTACACCCAAAAAACCATTATAAATATTATTATTATTTTATTGTCGAAAAGTCGGTGTTGATCCAAAAAACATCACGAAAATTAGTTTTAAAGGATTGCACAAATGTGTAAGTTGGGAGAAAACACATACAAATATAAATTTTTGACATGATACTTTTGCCACACCCACACAATTGTGTTACCGGGCAGGAAAAGAGATGTAACTCCAGCTCTCATTACTGTATCTTGCCCAAGTCAAGTGATCACACCCTCACCTACAAGCTCAACATCAGCACAACAAGATACCTCGACTTCCGATAATAGTTGTTCAACAACACGGGGACGAAATGATCAAGTCAGTCATCAAGGCGGTCTCCAATATATGAGTCGGAACACGCCCACAAAATGAAGAGAAGCAGTGATGAATGTTTCCGATGTTTTTCTCCAATTTATGGAGGTGAGATATGACAATACACCTAGAAGTACTAAAAGTAATGGAGTAAATGAATCCGATGACTGCGAATAGTATTATTGCAATTTCCAAAAGTTTTAGGAATAATTCTAATTGTGATATTAAACAATATTGAATGAAAAGAAATTGGAATATTAACATTTTAATTATAATGAATTTAATTAAAACAATTATTTTAGTTCTAATATTTAATTTTCCGAACTATACATATTAGACATTTTTAATTGTTTTGCAAATTAAACAGTAAACTATTTCTTTAATCGATAACTTCTTGAATATCTGGTTCAAAAATAAAATTTGAATCTCCTCCACCATCGTCTTCGGAATCTAAGACGTCTTCTGAAAAATCTAATACATCAATGTGCTCCACAATATAAGAGCACACAGCATGCCTTTCGGTGGAAAATTTCCATGTTTGTACAGAGAACCTCTATGCCTTAGAACTCTTTGGCCATGCACGGAGCCAGGAAAGCCACTACAGCCGCCCTCGCCCATGGTACGGTTATATTTACATGACATCCATCAATTGCGTCAACTGAATTGGAAAATATTCCTGTTCTAGCACGTCTATTAAAGCCCAATCCGATACCTTCAAACACTTCTTTGCTGGGGTTTAATAACTTATCCACATATGCTGACGTAAATTCTAGGATTTTTGTACTACGTCTGCTACAGTTGATTTTGACATATTAAAGGACACTCCTGTCACCCGCTCCGCTAGCCAACCAAAATATAAAAAAATAACATTTTAAATTTTGGTGACAATCCATGGCAGCGTTTACTATTATTCAACAAAATAATGGAGAATGGGCGTAATTTAAGGATTACATTAGAATCTTTTAATGAAATTGTTAGACGGCAATTTCATTAAAAGATTCTAATGTAATCCTTAAATTACGCCCATTCTCCATTATTTTGTTGAATAATTCGCATGGGATGAAATGGTTATTTTGTGTACTATTAAAATTTGTAAATATTTATATCATTACCCTTTTATTTGATGTAGATACAGCATTTCCATCAATTGAGAGTGATTTATATAAAGTAAAACTAGCAATTACTTCACTGACGCAAGAAATTATAGAATCTTCTTCAAGATTAAATACAAATTTAAAAATAGTTATTTGAATAAATATGTAATTTCAATTAAATATTTTTAGTTTTCTTACTATAAATAGCAATACTAACAATGTATTTACTATATTTAATTCAAATAGTTTAAGAACAATTTTAAATTTAAACTTTCCTGATGTGTTGTATGTTTGACAGAGCAAGATAGAATAGCATAAAAAATGCATTCGGACGCTCGATATTCTAAATTATACTGCCATCTGTTAATATTACTGTTGAACTGTAATAATAATACAAGTTTAGTCGATTTAGAACAAATTCGGACGCGTTCTAAATACCTAGTTACTTACTAAATGTATAAGTCACAAAGTTTAAAAGTACAAATGTAATTTTATTTTATTCATAACATTATTCATTTTAGTTTATGAAATTTTTATTGTTATTTTATTAGATTAAAATTTCAATTCTTCAGTATTAAACAAACAAAACATTTTTATTAAAAGTAATATATAGTGTAAAACGATAATAAAACGAAAAGTACTACTTATCGCGTTATTGCATTTTCAGAATATGGACAATGTGATACTCAAGTTTAAAAAATAAAATAAAATTCGTTTTAA
Organism: Nephrotoma flavescens; assembly: GCA_932526605.1. Taxonomy (NCBI): domain Eukaryota; kingdom Metazoa; phylum Arthropoda; class Insecta; order Diptera; family Tipulidae; genus Nephrotoma; species Nephrotoma flavescens. The sequence goes on along the minus strand of OW052221.1, from coordinate 137,033,797 downwards.
AGTTAACTAATTAAACGTAACTCATTAAAAAATATATATACACCTAATTCTGTTTTTGCACGGTGATACGTCCAACCGTGTAAAAAAACCGTGCAAAAAAGTCATTGAGTCTGTACATAGAAAAATAGGCTTAAAAGGCAATTTTTGTTTTTCAAAACCGTGTAAAAAAAGACCGTATACGAAGAGATTTGGGTGAATTTGAGACTTTTATCTATTCTAAATATTTTGAACTGATTTTTTGGATGTTTATTCTTGTGCTGGCCGATTTTTAATATTATTTTAAGAACTTTGTACTTTCATAATCTGTATATTTGGTATATTTCTTTTTCACTGCCATCATAATTACATTCCTAATTTCGGTAAATGGCAGGAAACGTTTTTTTTTACTGTGGTACCTCCCCAAGAAAATGAACACATTATCTTCAATAAATTGCTTCATAATAAGACGAGCACATCCATTTTCATTGGATCCCCCGAACGTTGACATGTAATCTATTATATTAATAAATAAATATTCGTTAAAAATCCGAGTAATTGTAATTTCTTTTTAAAAATTTAGTACAAGTACTTACCATTTGATTTTTAAATTCGAAATTGGATTTTAATTTAGTTTCACAACTTTCCAGATCGTCTACTTTACTAATTAATAATAATAAGCTACTTGGCTGCAGTGCTGGAATTGTTTTAATCAATAGTTCAATTGAAACTTTCAAATCGGCTTAATTTTTGATAATTATAGTTGTTTGCTCTGTAAACATAATACGGTCTATCTGGTTGTTATACCGATCATAAGGTGAAAACATGAAACATTTTAATTAAAATTAATATAAAGTAACAATTTAAAAACATGAACTACCTGTATATTATGCTGATTCATTATAATTATTGTTTCGTGATGAAAAGTAACGATTGAGGTTACTATTCTATTCGCCAAATTTCTCACTTTGTGTTTCACGTTGTACCAAATCAGCTGCCTGAAATTATTTAAAAAAAATTATTACTATGAGGTTACCAAATAATTTTGTAGTTGTAATAATTTTTGTACACCAAAATAACAAAAGAAAATTTCTAAAAATTTCTTAAAAAAACATTTAATGTTTACGCGATCTTCGTTTTGCTGATTTTGTGCCGGAAAAATCGGTAATTTTTTCGGTCCTTTTGTTATTTTAGGATGTTCGTGCTCGGATTCGCTGCACGTTACCATAGTTGATTCTCTTTCTTGTGCTAATGCGTTTTTGAGTGAATCTGCAAATAATACCAATAGTTCCGTTTAATTAATGTGATAGAAACAGTTATTCTATTTATTATTTCTAATAGTTAAACTTACCAATATTGTCGTGTAAAATTGTACAAGGTGTAATTAGCCAATCCAATTGTGGTGCAATACATTTCTTCCGAGCGATTGATACCTGTCGAGTTTGTACAGGATAATATAGGCGCTGGTTCATAACCCAACATTTAGGGAAAACCATACAATGTTTTTCTTCATCTTCAATTGATTCGACGATGCAATACATTTTTATAATTTTTTTAGTTTTATTGGCAGATAATAATTTTCTTTTTTTGGTTTAAACAAATTTTAAAAATTCAATACAATGGATCAGTGGACAAAATACATATGAATTTTCATTAATTTTCATGCAAAATATTTTACATTTTACTTGTTCAACTGGCCAAGAAAGAGAAGGAGAATCAAATATTAAATCAGCTTTGTAAATATTAAGTAAGGAAGATCTTAGAGGTTTGTCATACAAATGGTTTTTATACCTTAATTTTTTTTCGATGTATAATGCATATTCCATTGCAACAATTAATCGGAAAAAACCATTTATTGGCAAATGTGTGATTTAAAATAATCTTTTAAAAAGTCTTTTAAAATTATTTCTTTATGTTGGTATTTGAAATTTGTTTTTTGGTAAAATTGTAGGTTTAATTTGATTAATGATACCGGGCACTTGAATTTATTCTCCCGATCTTAATAATCTTTTTAAAATTCCTAATTTATTTTCGAAACTAAAGGCACTGAAATTGTCTAGGGGTCCAAATTGTACTACGTTATCGTATATGAGTGCAATAAATTATAAATATATTATGTGAAATTGAATCTGCCCCATAAATTACTGCATACTGCTCTACAAAGTATTCTAATAGGTTTTCGGCTACACTCCAATTTTTCGAATACTTTTCATTTAATAGAATAATTGAAGCGCAATGAAATGAAAGCATATGTTCATAAACTAATTCCCTAACAATGTTATAAAGAGCAAATGGTAAATATAATAGAAAACTACGAAACTCAGTAGCTTTCCAATAGTTAACCTCATCCAAGGATCTAAATTTTCAATTAAACTCATTTGGCTGAGTTGATTTATAATTCAAAAACCGTTCGGATATCATTTTTATTTGAGAAGCAGGAAGTCTGGCATTGGAATGTTATGTTGTTTTTTTACAGCACCAAGCCATATTGAATGCGTATAATCTTGGGGGAAACTTCTTACCATATCAATGGGTAAGTTTTCAAGAGAAGAAAAAGCAGTATGATGATCTTCCTGATTTCGATTTCTAAAAGAAAAATCAGTTCTGAGCTTAATAATTCGAGTTGTATACCCCCATACGGCGATTTTTATGGGAATAGCTTCCTTCTACTTCACAATAGTCATATTCAAAATATGCATTGTGGCTTTTTGTAAACGTGATATAAGCTTTTGCGAGTACGTCACAAACAATAATTAATATCATTTAGTGATATACCTGTTATTAATGATCGACTTGGGGGTCCATTTTCGTTTAGAAATTTCGGTAAATCATTAAGAGCACTGTGACATATCTTAAATTCAATGGCCCATTGCTGTAAATTTTCCATGAACGAAAATGAAGGAGCATCAATGTCAAGAAATAGACCATCTTCAATAGTATTATTTTCAATCAATTGCGATGTTGTAAAATTTCGTGAACAAATGTTTTTGGCGGTTTACCGTAAAGCCAGGTCTTTTCATTTTTAATGCTTTTTTCTCAAACGGATTTGATAAAAATTGGTGAGATGTAAGGGTTCTTCAGTGTCAATCAATTGCGAGAAATAAATTGCAGTGAGTCCGCGTACCAGTGGCCCTATTCGGGTTTTCCCGGGGAATTGGGAATTTGGGAAAGATATTTTAATAATTCCGATCTACAATAATTCCCAACTTTTTATTCCATATTTCCCCAAAGTGTATTCTGGCAAATTGGGAATAATTTCCCCTTAAAATATTACAAGTGCAAATGTTCACCACTAATTAATTTACTGTCCTGTCATTTATATTTGAAGACAAATAATTCTACCATAATAATACTTTTCATTTTGAAGCAATTTAATATAAGTGATTTAATAAGCAAAAAAAACAACAAAGTAAAAATTCATCAAAAATAAAAGTTTATTATTTTAATAAAAAACATTCAACTTTTCATAATGGCTCGACGCCTAATTCGTCATTTGGATGATGACGAGGAAGACAGGCGTTATAATTTACGTATTAATCGTAAATATTTCAGGGATATATCCAAACCCTTCGAAATACATGAAGCAGAGTTTATTAATTTATATAGGATGCCCCAGCAATTAGTAAATAGAATAGAAAGTTTTATGGAGGTGTCAGCTGTGCCCAAGCAAATGCGTGTCCTAGTTGCGCTTAGTTTTTTAGCAGAAGGTAAATATGTACGGACCACTTAATAGTTTCTATACATTTAGTATCTATACGAATTGTATTAAAATTTTAGGAACTTTCCAAAAGCGAGTCGGCATGAGCTATTTGAATTGTGTATCGCAAAGTGTGGTGAGCCGCTGTATATTGGAATTTTGCAATATCGTGGACGAGCATTTAATGCAAATTTATATAAAATTTCCACAAACACCAGCGGAAAT